>CM076581.1:1451092041-1451233561 GCA_034641835.2 Pinus albicaulis
GCCTAAGGGGAAGGACGTGAGGATTCCGCCTCCCAAGGGGAATCCCGGACGGGTGCAGGTCGATGATGATGCCAGGAGGGACCTGAAGAAGAAGCGGTTGTGCTTCACCTGCCAGGAGCCATGGGCACCAGGACATAGATGTGCTGCTGGGAAAGCACATTTCTTTGAGGTCTTCTCCGAGAGCAGCGGGGAAGAGGATGATGAGGATGATGTGGACGCAGGAGATTGTCATGCAGTACAGGATACTTTGCCACCTCCACCACCAGCAGCAGGTGGTGCGTCGTTTGCACCTACTGGAGGAGCCCTTGCAGCATTGCGGGGAGTCCCCAAGTATTTGACGCTGCGGGTACAAGGGACAGTGCGTGGCCAGCGAGTATCAGTCTTGGTCGATAGTGGGGCAACCCACAACTTCATCGATGCACAAATGGTTGAGCGGAGAGGTATACAGACTGAGAGCTTCGATGGATTTTCAGTTTTGGTCCCAGGAGATCAGACCATGGTGTGTGCTCGATATGTTCCCGAGTTATGAGTGACGATGGGCACCTATACATTGACAGATCTCTTTTTTGTGGTCAATATTCCGGACACCAACCTGATACTGGGTGTTCAGTGGCTTATCACTCTAGGGAAGGTCACGACGGATTGGAAGGCCCTAGAGATGGAGTGGGATGATGCCAAGACAGGGAGGCATGAGAAGATACGGGGACAGCACACATATCCGCTCCAGATTGTTTCGGCTCATCGGATGGAGGCAACCTTCCGTAAGGGAGACATAGAGTGGGCAGTAGAGTTGCGGGCATCAGAGGCAGCGACTACAGGACAGGCAGTGCACCCAGAGGTACAGACCATTCTTGATAGGTATGCCACAGTATTCGGGGATATTCCACCAGGACAGCCACCGGATCGGGGGTTTGAGCATACCATTGAGCTTGAGCAGGGTATACAGGCGGTGATTACCACACCCTATAGGCATCCCAAGGCTTATCGGACGAGATTGAGCGAGCCATTCATGAGTTGCTGGCCCTTGGGCACATTCGGCCAAGCACGAGTCCTTTTGCTTCTTCCGTGGTGTTGGTGAAGAAAAAGGACGGCACATTGCGGATGTGCATTGACTACAGGGCTCTGAACAAAAAGACCCTGAAGAAAAGGTACCCCATTCCCAGGATCGATGAGTTGATGGACGAGTTGAGAGGAGCACAGTTCTTCTCAAAGATTGATTTGAGATCTGGGTACCATCAGATTCGCGTGAGGGAACAGGACATTCCCAAGACCGCCTTCAGGTGTCATTATGGGCACTTCGAGTTTTTGGTTATGCCTTTTGGGCTGACGAACGCACCCGCCACCTTTCAGTCGTGCATGAACCATATCTTTTGCAGTCATTTGAGGAAGTTTGTATTGGTTTTCTTCGATGACATACTCATATATAGCAGGACTTGGGAGGAGCATCTCCAACATATTGAAACAGTATTGCGCATCTTGGAGGAGTAGCAGTTCTATGCCAAGCTCTCCAAATGTGAGTTTGGGTTGACGGAGATGTTGTACTTGGGACATATCATAGGAGTGGACGGAGTGAGAGTCCACGAGGAGAAGATCCAGGCCATCAGAGATTGGCCAGAGCCGAGGAACGTGACCGAGCTTCGGGGATTCATTGGCATTTGCACCTACTACAGGAAGTTCGTCAAGAGTTTCTCACAGCTCGCTGCACCCCTCACAGATTTGACAAAGAAGGGGGCATTCAGTTGGTCAGATACAGCACAGCGAGCCTTTGATAGGCTCAAGGAGGTGATGAGTAGCTGCCCCGTGCTTGCATTGCCGGATTTCACGCAGCCATTTGTCTTGGAGTGCGATGCGTCAGGAGAGGGGATCGGTGCAGTATTGATGTAGGGTGGTCACCCTATAGCTTTTGAGAGCCGGAAGCTCCTTCCGCATGAGAGGTTGTATTCTATATACGACAAGGAGATGTTGGCCATTATGCATGCATTGGCCAAATACCGGCAGTATTTAGTGGGCAGTAGATTTAGGGTGAGATCCGATCACAACAGCCTCAGGTTCTTTCTGGAGCAGAAGCAGTTGCAGGAGAGGTAGCAGAAGTGGATCAGTAAGATCCAAGCATATGACTTTGACATTGAGTATGTCAAAGGTAAGAATAACGTGGTAGCAAATGCCCTTTCACGTAGACCGGCCACGTTATCTCTTATGAGCTTGGATACAGATTGGAGGGCTCGACTGTTAGTGGAGTACTCCAAGGACAGTTTTGCATGTGAGGTGCTGGATGGACAGGTAGCAGATAACAGGTACAGGGTGATTGATGAGATCATCTATTACAGGGACAGGATCTTCTTGACTGAGGGATCTCAGCTTAAGAAGAAGATACTCCATGCTTCACACGATTCACCATTGGCTAGCCATCAGGGGTTTACCAAACCTACAGGGCCATTAGAGAGAGGTTCTCATGGAGGGGCCTCAAGGAGGACGTACTCCAGCATGTCAGGGAGTGCGATGTTTGTCAGAGGAACAAGGGAGAGATGAGCCATCCCACAAGATTGTTGCAGCCTCTTCCCATTCCAGAGGGGAAATGGAAGAGCATATCGATGGACTTCATCACAGGGTTGCCCATGGTGCAGGGCAAGGATTGTATCTTTGTCGTTGTTGATCGACTGACGAAGTATGCGCACTTTTTTGCCATATCCGCGCACTACACAGCAGCACAGGTGGCAGAGCTGTTCTTCAGAGAGATTTTCAGGCTGCATGGTCTTCCTAAGACCATTATCAGTGACAGGGACAGCCGCTTCATGGGCGGATTCTGGCAGGAGCTTTTCCGGCTAGTGGGGACAGAGTTGACACCGAGCACTAGCTATCACCCACAGACGGATGGGCAGACAGAGATAGTTAACAAGTGGCTGGAGGGCTACTTGCGTAACTATGTCAGTGGGCAGCAGCGAGCATGGCTGAAGTGGCTGCATCTGGGGGAGTATTGCTACAACACGACGCATCACATGACCATTGGTATGTCACCATTCTATGCTTTGTATGGGTATCATCCTTTATCTTTTGCGGACGTGATGTTTGGTGCTAGCAAGGCTCCGAGAGCCAAGATTTGGATCCAAGAGAGTCAGGACATCCTCCGAGCTCTCAAGGATAACATGGCCACAGCGCAGAATCAGCAGAAGCTGTATGCTGATAGGGGTCGGGTGGAGAGACAGTTTGAGGTAGGAGACTTGGTCTACCTACGATTACAGCCATACCGACAGTCATCACTTAAGCAGAAGGGGGCTGAGAAGCTCAAGCCCCGCTTTTCTGGGCCGTACAGGGTGATACGCAGGATTGGACAGGTCGCATATGAGTTGGAGATGCCCCAAGGCAGCAAGATTCATAATGTTTTTCACGTATCATGCCTGAAGAAGGCATTGGGACAACAGGTGACAGTTACGGATGAGCTACCACCCACGGATGATGAGGGGCATTTGGTGTTGCAGCCAGAGGCTATTATTGATACCAGGGAGAGGCAGCTACGGAGCAGGACGGTCCGGGAATTCTTGGTGAGGTGGAAGAATTTACCGGATGAGGATGCCACTTGGGAGAATGAGAAGATTCTGCAGCATCCATCACTTCAGTTGCTTGAGGTCAAGCAACATTTTGCCGGGGGAGACTGTAATATTCCTAATTAGCAACAACTAATTGGAATATTCGATTTTTGCATAGTTTTGCCGACTATAGTTATTAATAAATTAAAAGTGAGAAGAGGGGTCTAACTCACTTAAGCAAATTAGAGCATTTCCCTAGTAGCGCAATGTTATAACTTATGGGGAGCCATGGGGGTCCAACACCACGCAGAGGAAGGGACCCACGTAGCTTCTAGGAGCATTTGCGCAGTGGTGAGGAGCACGTGGAGGAGAGAGAGACCACGTTAGGGTTTTGGAGAGAGGTCAGCGTTATAAAAGACGGGATAGCCTCCTCATTTGGATTATTCTTGTTGTTGATGATTTTGAGCTAGACATTAGTCTTCTTGAGCACGCTGGCTGTTGAGCCTGTCTGCAGCACTGTTTAGTGCGTTGAGTGTCTCCGGTCGGAGATCTTGCCCTTAGCCCCGGGGGACTTCGAGTGCCTGCTCGAGTAACGTTATTTCTTCAGTCTTTAGCAGAAGGTTTGGTTGGTTGTTTTGCTGAGGAGCTGGGCTCTTCTTGTGACTGCGCAGTCCCTAGGAGAGAGGACGCAGTTCTTCTTGGAGGTGTTCCGGTTCGGGGTTTCTGCAGGAGTTTCAGTTGATATCCGGAGTTGAGGATCAGTCTTTGCCAGTAGGAGGGTTCCTGAGGAGTTTGTGGCACTGTTTCAGCTATTTTCATTTGGCATCTGCGCTGAGCCTTGCAGAGACAGCGTAATTCCTTGAGGAGGGTTTCTTTGGTGATTTTCGGAGGCTGACCATTTTTGATATGGTTTCTGGGTTCTGTCCGGGTTGGCGAGTACAGGTGATTTGCAGAGTTTCAGCTCATTCCGGCAAGGGGAGCAGCCCCTAGCTTCCAGTTCATTCCAGCAGCAGCAGTTTCCGACAGTTTTCCAGTAGCTGGGACGCAATTTCTTAGAGCAGCCATTCCCTGTCTTTCTGAGAGAGTTCTTCACTTGCCTTGAGCAAGAATAGGTGCTATCATTCCGATCATCTATTGTACTTCATTATATATTCTCAGAATTAATAAAATGGCTTAGCATTCCCAGCATTTTTATGAGTATTTGCTTTATGTTCTATTTCTGGCATTTTCTATATTGTCGTATGCTTGTATTGCTGTCTATTTCCCTTTCGGGATATTACATGCAAACCCACATCAAGGGAGAGTTAAATGTGAAGTTGAAATGGGCCAAAACGACCATTTATGGGCCGTGTGGCACTCATACAAGTCGGACAGGTTTCCCAAAATCAGGACACGATCAGGACACGTGGTGTCCTGATGGGACACGATCGAGACACGATGGTGTCCTGATGGGACACGATCGGGACACGATGGTGTCCTGATGGGACACGATCAGACATAACCGGAGGACGTGTCCCACCGAATTGTGTCCGATTCGGGACACGACAGGGCTGAGGAACGAACCCGGTTTCATAGCATGGCTGTAGTAGTCATGGTGGAGAACATCTCACCAGACTGTTTGTGCATATCCATTTGATCTATTGGATAAATTTGATTAGTATCAAAAGAAAATATGGAACTTGGTCCTGTAAGAAAGCCATTTGCATTCTGCCTTTTTCATTGTCAAAAGAAGAAAGATGTTTGTGTTGTGAAGTGGAGGTTTGCTTCCAGAATTGGCTGTAAACATTTGAATTTAGTGTTTCATTCTTCTGTTTTATCTCCAGGAACTTTGAAAAATATATTCTGATCATCAGGTGAGCTGGTTCCAACAGTCTAAATAATCTTCAGAGGCTCTTGAGAAGGTGAAGATGTTGTAGGAGTATTAGGAACACTTGTTCCTGCTGATGTAGACACCTCTGCATCTCCAAGATCAATGATTTCTGGCTGCTTTTGATTTTCTTTTGTAGAGACTAACAAGTTAGTCTTTGGTTTCTTTTGTTGAATTATAATTCCTTGATCAACTCCATAGTAGATGAAGTTTCTTCCCTTATCCTTTTCTGCTGTTTACTTTGAGCAACTGAAGTCTGCAAAGTAGAGGTAGACAAAATCTTTTCTTCTGCTTCTTGAAGTGTATTCTCAGCCCACTGCTCCTGATTCATGAATTTCTCTATGTATGGTCTTGGAGTATGATTGTAAGGAGTTGTTTTTAATTCGACCCTTAGATTTGAAATGATACCAAAGGGGTCATAAGACCATGTGAAGTTGGGCTGAAAATTCATATTCTTTAAAAGTGTATCTGCCTCATACCAACTGATCTGGTGTTGCAGATGAATGAACCAATTTTAGACTTAAATCTTATATTGAGACTTTCTTTTACCTGAGACAAAGTAAAGATCATCCATGTTGATCATTTGCTTAATATATTCCAAAGAGAAAATTCTCATTGGAACATACTTTGGCAGCTTATATGGTGCAAGTTCACAACCATATATCCTTATTTCAGTATAATTCTAGTATAAATACCAGTCACCAGTCTTAACTTGATCACTTAAATGTAAAATCATTTTTTATATCTTCACCAATTCTAGGCTCTGTCTGGCTGCTGAGACGCTGTGCTACTGGATGTATAAATGTGTCAATGAAGTCTGAGAAGGTGAATTTAGCTGAAACAAATCTGGCCATCTCTGTCCAATGGATGACTGATTGATTAATCCCATGTTCATCTTGTTTGCTGAGTGTGATTGGCAGCGAATCTCCCTACTGAAATAGAAACATGTGAACAAGTACAGAGGTGTACTTGAACATCCCTTATGCAGTTAAATTCATAAACTGCTCATGCATATTAGCCAAAAATTGACTGT
Source organism: Pinus albicaulis (assembly GCA_034641835.2). Classification (NCBI taxonomy): domain Eukaryota; kingdom Viridiplantae; phylum Streptophyta; class Pinopsida; order Pinales; family Pinaceae; genus Pinus; species Pinus albicaulis. The sequence continues at coordinate 1,451,098,466 of CM076581.1, forward strand.
AATTATACATGAAAGCAGGTTGTTGATCCTTAGAAAAAATAGAAAATAATCCAAGAATGGATTCATCAACTGTTTTATCATCTGGATAACCTAACAGACAGGACAATAGGGAGATGATATGCCTAGGCTTCAGAGAACATTGAAGATGGATAGGGTGGATTTCTCTTGGGCAATTCAGCATCATCTGGTAGGAATGTCTCAAAAATCTGAGCTCTTTGGGGAAAGGTCAGCTTATGGTATAGTTCCATAAGCGCTGCTTGTGAAAATAGGCTCAAGGAATCTGATTGGAGAATTAGAAGCATGTTGTTGATGGCTTCAACAGTAATGGATATCAGAATGTCACCATTCTGAGCCACTACTGCTCTTTTAACAGGATCATATCTGGTTTGGCACCAGATAACTAGGTCTGGAAAATCATAGGTTTTGGGAAAAGAGAAGACAGGAAGAAGGGATTCCCAGAGTTTAATCTGATCTTCCTTATCAAGGTAATTTTGCTTCAACCACAGGTGTAGTTCATGAAACTCGAACTCGCACTATGTGTCAGCAATCTTATAGTATGAATTTGCAAGTGGGATGTGGTCGAGGTTGACCAAGGTGGCAGTGGATGGGTTTTCATCGAAATAGGTTTCCCGGTTTTTCCTTTGAGGGCCATATTGACAGAGGAAAGGAAAATAAAGGGGAAAGGAGTGACAAAGGGGAAAGGAATGAATATCCTCTGCGATAGCAATAGCAGTTGCTCAAAGACAGTGTTACGAAATCTGTATACCTGCAACAAACAATAAACTAATTAAGAAAAAGTGATAAACTGGCTGACTCAGGTTTATTTATAAAGCTGAGAAGGGATATAGTAACCGTTTGATAAGTGACTGTAGCAGTTAAGTGCTAACAACATGGGAGCGCAGTGAGGAAACGACCAATCAACGGTCTGGGAGCAGGATCACAACGGACCAATAGGACATAACAGTAGGGACACAGTGGCAACAGATGGTTGAGGTGGCAACATTTGATTCGTTGTTGGAAAATGGTCAAAGCGCGGGGGTCATTTGATCATTGGCGGGAACAAAAACCATGAACGAGGGATAAGTGGATTTCCGGGGGGGGTAGTGAATGGTTTGTGGTTTCGCGCGGGGGGAGGGGGGATGCAAAGTTATATGAGGGTGACACGTAGGGAGTGCCCGTTGTCCATTAATACCACTTTTTGGACCCACCCCCCCACGTTAATGGGAAATGGACAAGAGGGATGCGAAAATCTTCCCCGCCGTTGATCTGGGCGGGGAAGAGATCTACTGTCAGAAGTTGCATGATCTTTATTACAAACGACAAATGACTTTTGTCCTTTAGCGACCATATAATAAAAACATGCACTGGATTTACAATAATGTTTATGCCGATTAAAAAAACAAGGATTAATGCTTAATTAAGCAAATCAATCACAAATTAATAATAATTAACATTTTGTGGCACATTTAAACAAGCAACCTTTGAAGCATTCATTTTCATTGCTTTCCTATCATTTTTATTTTGCCTTCATTTTTTAGGGCATTCTACTTCTAACATTTTCTTGATATGAATAATCAAACATCCATAGTCCTAACATTTTTTTCTTTTTCTCTTTTTCTATTCATATCCTAACTTAACATTTTAATTTTTTAATTTTTTCTAATGTTCTAACTTATCAAAACCAAATAATGTTACAACACCTAGTTACACATTTCAACACTTGATTGTTGAAAGCTGAAGGAGTACCTATGAAGGAGGTTGATGGGTATGGCTAGTATGCAAAGGGTGTAGGAGGTCACCATGTTCTAGGTGTTTTTGTTAGTTAAAGGAAGGTAACCATCCTAGTTGAAAAGATTGGTTGTAGAAGCACCCCACAACAATAATGACCCACGTAAGGTATGGGTTTGTCAATAAATCCCAACTTTGATTATTGAAGAGTAACCATGCTTGTTTGTCATTCTTGGTGTAAATTCCTCGCGAATTATTTTTGAAGTTGCAATTCAAGCACATTACATTGTGTTATTAAGGCTGCAAATCTCAAACTTTGCCTTGCCATGGTGGAACCATTGAAAAATCTTATGAATCAACATATTTTATGCTAGAGATAATGTTGGTTAGGATTGTTTTCATGAAACTATGCAGAATATGAAGTCTATTGAGCACATTTCAAGAACAAACTCACGTCTTGCACGTGCAATGAGCAAATTGTTGGCATCCTTCTTCTTGGTGGAGTGCTTAGAAATGTAAATGATGGGATGTGAAATTTGTTTCAACATGGATTAGATAATATGACTTGCTTGTGATCATGAGAACTATGTAGCAGCTAAGCTTGTATATGCAAATGGCTCACTTAAGTGAATTGGGATGCAATGTACTTGACTCCAAAACTTTAGAGTAATCACCTGAAATGTAGTGCAAAACTAAAGGACGCAAGAGAAAATAGACAAACCCTAAGAAAGATCTCTTGATAATAAAAAATAGAGAGACTAGATCAAAGCTGCAAATACAATAACATTTGTTGACAAAACATTACATAACCTTATATTCAATATATAACTATCCATAGAGAATCTTAACTACCTAAGGGCCCACTTATAATGAGGGCCTACTAACTAATATGGACTTTATTAATAAAGAGAACACATTTTATAATGAATGACTATTAACTAACTTTTTATTGGGCTTTATTCATCTAAGGTGGCCTCATACATTAATAAAGTATCCTAAGTAAGGGGTTTAGGGTAGGACCCTAAAATGCTCCCCCCCTTCAAAAGTAGTTTTGTGTTGAGAATGAATTGATGGTTTTGATTGGTTGACATAAATTGACAAAGTTGTTTGATGATGAGGTAGTGAGGAGAAATTCAAGAGGTTGGTGAGGGCCTAGGGATCAATCAGATTGGTGATGGACCAATGAACTACTATGCATACCAATAAACTAAAATGATTTTTAAGCAAGGAAAACGATGTATATTAATTTTTGGTTTTGCACTGTTTTTGATAGCTCTATAATTGGCTATGGTTGATGCTTTGTTGCATGATTTAGGAGTGTTTATATTTGCTTCCATGATTGAGATTACTTGGTTGATAACATTGTGATTTTGGAGATTATTCTAGACAATACTTGTTTTTGAATAATACAAGAGTTGAAAAAAGTTGGATAATACCTTTTGGGAAACCTATTTTGACCATTTGTGCATAGGCTATGGTTGCTCCACTTTTATGTGTGTAGAATTTTTAGAGGTTCTTGTTCTAATCAACTCTTTGTTGTAAGCCTTGCTGCATGAGTTTACTCCACTTTGTGTTAAAGAGAATAGGGTGGAGGTGTTGTGGATGTTGTTGCTTTGCTACACCTCATCATGGTTAGGGATTTTTGGATGTCAACATTACTATCCCGATTGTGTTGTGGGAATGATGGGAGATGTGCTATCTCTAGAGTTTTTAGAGGACAAGTTATAATAATGTTGTTCATTGCAAGAAGCTAACATTAGGTGGTGTTGAGATAATGATTCCTTCATATGTCCTACAAGTTAGGTTTATTGGAGGTTGTGGGAATATTTAGTGTAAAACAATTTGGAGTGGATTTTTGGACCTTTGAGTTTGCTTTATTTATGGGTAACCACTTTAGTGGTTATTGTGATCCCCTATCCTCTGGGGTCTTAGTGGTAAACCCTAAACCTATTTATTGATGAAGCTCTAGCCTCATCTTTAGCCTCATTTGGTATAATGCACTAGGATCTTCATAAGGAAGATGTCCTTTATTGTTCAAAGGTTTTTATGAAAACCACCATTCCACTAAATTATTTGGGCTTTTTTTTGAAACATTAACAAACCTCCCTTCTACCTTCATTTGTGGGGGAAAGTAGGCTGCTGGACTCTCATGGTGACGTTAGTCAATTGGCATTGGGTACAGTTGTCTACATTATTGGTTTGAATTTTGAGTAGAGCATGCTCCCTCCTTTCTTGGTTAGAAGTTTACTTTGCCCATACATGGTTGTTTCTTTATTAGGTCTCTTCTCACTAGCTAGGGATTTTCTCCTTGGGATGGTCTTCTTCTAAGCCTAGGGTTTTATATGATGTTCATTTATGATTCCCGGTTTGCTAAATTTCCATCCCATTATAGTTCTTTTATTTCACATCTTTCTTTTTTTGGGCAGGGAGTTGGGTGGGGGGAGGAGGATTTTGGACCCTCTTGATTTTGTACGAGCTTCTCATGACTCATGTAATCTCTAATCTCTTTCTCCTATTTGGTCTTTAGTGAACATTGGTACATTTAATTTCTTCAGTTGATATTGTTTGTTGTAGGTGGGTGATTAAGGTGAATATTCTTGTTCTTCATTATCCTAAAATCTTTTAATCAATGATTTTTTTCTCTTGAACAAAAATCTCATAGAGAATTTCCTGAACGCTTTCTCATATTTCCTAGATGGTAGCTAGTGAAAACCCATTAATGCCTATTATAACCCTTGACTTGGCATGTGTAGAGCCCCTAAAACCATCATTTTATACATGAATTTATTCTATACATATATTTAAGCATAAATGTAAATAAATGGAACCAACAGTAAATTTAAACTTACATAAGACACTGTTTTATACATTAAAAAAAAAACCTGGAATGAAACTGATGAATTCTTGGGCTGTGGTTCTCCTCGTGAATGCAGCTGACAAGTTACCGAAACAATCGTTTCCTCCCAGCCAATCTAGGAAACAATCCTAGATCCAGAAGATGCCTCTTCTGCCCCCGTGTCCAGAATTCCAAGAACAATGAGTCTTCCCTTCAGAACAGTTCATATCCCTCAATATTTCCTCTTGACAATAATGCAGAATTTAGCAAAGCAAAGCCCCCCTCTCCTTCGTATTCCACTCCTTACATAACTTTCTCCACCTCCTCACATCTATGTAGATATTTTTGGCATTTATGTGGATATTATAGTCATTTATGGAGATATTTTACTCGTTTATGTAGATTTTATAGGTATTTATGTAGATATTATAGGTATTGATGGAGATATTGACTTTGATTAATTATTTTAAGATTAATTGTATTATTTTTGTTTTTAACTTAATTAAATTAACTTTATAATTAATTAAATTATATTATTATTTTATTTGTCCACTCACATATAATTTGTTTTTCTTGAATAATGCTCTACCACGCACATGCATATAAGGGCGATATACGTGTTAAGTCTTTTGTTGATATTTCATTATATCTCGGCAAGATAAAATGCATTGTGATAATCAATTCATTACTCTAACTTAGGTAGTCTCGATACTAGCAGGTATGTATACTAGTGCGGTGTATGCGGTATATTCGTGTGTAGCCGGAAAACTTCGTCCCGAAGTTAAGGTTTTATATAATCATATTAATAATTACGTTTTAGAGATTAGCGCGATTTGTATAAGGCTTGTAATTTAAGATTGACTTTCTGTTTGAATAAGTATGTATTGGTAATTTAATTGTTACTTCCCATTTTTTTTTTTAATCGAGTTTCCAAGCTATTCTAGAGTCATCTTATCCTTCTTAATCTCTTTTGCTCCCATCTTATCCATCCTCTATAGGAATATGCCATGGCATCAGTTTTACTGATCCAACCATTCATAGACCTTAAGGGTATCAGTGTCGATTATGTCGACCTGATTTACTAGTAGGCATCCGATAGTCATCATCACACATCTAGGGGAGCGTGACTCGCACAGTCCTCCCATGACTCCAGGTTTTGGAGGATAAATGGTGGGTAACACCTCCACCCCTCGTAGTAAGACCATGGTCAACACCCTATCATGGAATCTCATGGAGTTTCAACTGTTCTTGGAATTCTGTCATCACGTAGATTGTTTCGCTAACGATGTGTTCTGCAAAGTAATCACTTGTATACAATCTGCAATGTAAACACTCGTACACACATTACAACATATGCATCTATATATTCAATACAATTTCTCGCTAAATACAACTCCTGTATATTTCATACATGTTCCATCTATGATATATTGTATTTAGCGATTTTCAATCTATATACTAATATGTTTCATTTTCATATTTAAAATGTAGTTACTCTTCTATTTCTATTCCTTTAATCATATTGAGATGCAAAATTAAATGAATTGATAGACAGCCTTATTTGTAATGTAATCTATGATTTCATATTTTTGCAATGTTAATTTAAATGACATATTGCATATCAGTATCCATGCACTAGTAAAGTTAAACAAATAGCATATATCCTATATCACTAGAGTTAAGTAACATTCTATCTCTATTTGGTATCCATGTACCAGCAAAGTAAAACTCATCCTTACGTGATATTTCAAAATAAAGTTTCAAGTATCAAAATAGAGCAGTCAAATACATATAAAGTTTCCAGTTTATCAAAATTTAGCATAAGTTGGGGTAATTTTGGCATATGGTCTCAACATCTTCCCAAGTCGCCGATCCAAGACTATATTTGTCCCACTAGACTTTGACTTGGTCTATTAGTCGATTTCGGAGCTGTCGAACCCTATGTTCTAGAATACGTAATGGTTCGACCGTAATGGTTCCCTCGTCCGATACTTGCAATTCCTTCCATTGAAGATCATGAGATTTGTTAGCAATATAGTGTCGTAAGGTAGATACATGAAATACCTTACGAATTGTGGGGTGGCAGTGTAAGACGATAGGCGACAGGTCCAACTTTTTCCAAGACTTCGAATGGCCCTATAAATTGGGGTGATAATTTTGTCCCTTCCCAAACCGAATGGTGCTCTTATTTGGTCTGATGCGGATGAAAACCTAATCTCCTACTACATAGTTTCTATCTATCCTGTGAGCATCAGCATAACTTTTCTGTCTATCCCGTGCCTCTTTCAATCATTGCCTAATCAGCTTTACCTGTTCCTCCATCTCTTGGATCAATTCTAGTCCGACTATTACCCGATCTTCTAACCTGTCCCAACTTAATGGCGTTCTGCAGAGTCTCCCATATAATGCTTCAAATGGAGGCATCCCAATTGAACTGTGATAGCTATTGTTGTATGCAAATTCTACTAAAGGTAAGTATTTTTTCCAGTGTGATTGTTGGTCCATAACATACATCTTTAGCATATCTTCTAGTACTTGATTTACCCTTTCTGTTTGCTCGTCAGTCTCAGGATGATAAGTTGCACTCAAATTTAACTGAGTCCCCAAGGCTGATTGCATATAAGTTCAAAATCTTGATGTGAATCGAAAATCTCTATCTGATATGATTTTCTTAAGTACTTCATGAAATCTATAATTTCATTTACGAATACTCGAGCTACATCAGCAACTTCGTAAGTATCTGTTACGAGGATAAAATGGATGCTTTTTGTTAATTTATCTACCACAACCAAAATGGCATTATGCTTTTGTTGTGTAAGGGGCAGCCCAATGATAAAATCCATAGAAATTATTTCCCACTTGGTCATAAGGATGTCATGAGGTTGTAGGAGACCTGCTGGGTGACAATGATCAACTTTTACTTGTTGACATTCAAGACACTTAGCGACAAATTGGACAATGTCGTTTTTCATGTCTGTCTAGAAAAAGTCTCTTAGTGTCAGCATACATCTTCTTTACACTAGGATGTGCACAATAAACTGCTCTATGGGCCTCCTTCAGGTAGGTGTTTCGGAGATCTCCACTCTCTGGTATATACATCCTTCCATGAAATCGTAGAATTCCGTCTTCTTCCAGATCATATTCTTCGAACTTAGGTTCCTTTGAATGGTTGCTATCAAGCTCCGACCTTACTTTTAAGTACCAACTATGTCTTACGAGATGTTCAAGTACTTGATCTCTTAAGTCCACCTTAATAGGTATGAGGGAAAATATTCGAGGTCTTCTACTTAAGGCATCCGCTACTACATTCTCCTTCCCTTTTATATATGAAATCACAAAATCATATTCACTTAAGAATTCACTCCATCGTCTTTGTCTAGCATTTAAGTCTCTCTGGGTGAACAAATACTGTAAACTTTGGTGGTCACACAAAGTTTCTTTCTACCAAGTAGTGTCTCCATATCTTTAAAGCTAAAACCACTGCGGCTAACTCTAAATCATGCGTAGCATAAAGTTCTTCATGGAGCTTTAATTTTCTTGAAGCGTATGCTATTATGCCTCCTTCCTGCATTAATACTGCACCTAACCCCTGTTTAGATGCGTCAGTACACACAGTAAAATTTTATCCATATCAGGTACTTGCAAAATGGGTGCAGCACTAGTCAATAATCTTTTAAGTTCGGAAAATGCTCTATCACATTCCTTAGTCCATTCATACCTAACACCTTTGCGCTGGAGGGTTGTGATCGGCTTTGCAATTTTGGAGAATCCCTCCACAAACCTTCGATAGTAACCTGCTAAACCCATAAAACTATGCACTTCATGGGCATTCTTAGGTATCGGCCATTCCTTGATTGTGTCTACTTTTTCAGGATCTACAAAGATCCCTTCACCAAATATGATATGACCTATAACGAATTTCCTTTTGAAAGAAAACGCATTTGAATAATTTTCCATATAACTTGTGTTCTCTGAGGAAAAATAATATTATCCGAAGATGCTCTTCGTGCTCCTTCTCATTCTTAGAGTAAATGAGAATATCGTCCAAGAAGACTTGCACAAATTGATCGAAATATTTGCGGAGAACATTATTCATAAGGTTCATGAATAACACCATGAATAACGCAGGAGCATTGGTCAACCCAAATGGTACCACAATGAATTCATAATACTCGAAACGAGTTCGGAATGCAGTCTTAGAAACATCACTTTTTTTAATCCTTAGTTGATGATAACCTGATCGCAGATCGATCTTTGAAAACACTGCAGCTCCTTTCATTTGGTCAAAAAAGGTCGTCAATGCAAGGCATTGGATACCTATTCTTTACAGTGGCCCGATTTAAATCTCAGTAGTCCACACACAGTCTTAATGAACCATCTTTCTTCTTGACAAAGATTAAAGGAGTGCCCCAAGGTGAAATACTGGGTCGAATGTGTCCTATATCTAATAGTTCTTTCAGCTGTATTTGTAATTCTTGAAGTTCAGGAGCGGTCATTCTGTAAGGTGTTTTAGATATTGGTTCCGTACTAGGTTTTAATTCTGTTGTGAGGTCTAGCTCTCTTTTAGCAGACAGTCCTGGTAATTCCTTTGGAAAAACATCCGAAAATTCTGATAGAATCGGATACTGTTCTAAGGATGATCCTTTCTCCTTGCTTACTTCTTGAACTGCATACACCTGGCAACCTTTCTTTAAGCACCGTTTCATTTGCATAGCTGAGATGAAGCGTAAGGATACTTTCCTCTTAATACCTTGGTTTTGGATTGTCTCTCCCTCATCATTCGTGCAAAGTATTGTTTTCCCGAAGCAGTCTACCCATGCATAATGTGACTCTAACCAATCCATTCCTGTCACCAGGTCGTACGTTCCTAGGGCTGTGACATATACTTTTAGTTTGGTTGAACAGACTCCTAGATCAACTTTGCAATCCTCAACACTTAATTCTACTGGTTGAAGTTCTCCCGAAGCCATTTCTACCTGTCTAAAATCATTTTGCTTGCAAGCTACTAATCCACATTTATTTAATGTATATGATGAAATAAAATTATCAGTTGCACCAGTGTCAAATAAGATTTTAAGTTTTATTCCGTTGATTGTACCTAAAGATTCCACTACAGTGGATTGATGTGTTGCTTGGTTGTTGTTGACGACGACATGGATTCTATGATTGTCTTGGGTATTTGATGATGGTCCTTTTCCTGCTCTCTGTGAGTTCTCCGGACAATCACGCTGAAAATGAGGTCCTCCACACCCTCAACAATCCACCTGGGTTGGCCCCTTTGATTCTGATTGTGAATTTTTAGACCAAGAGCTCTGTCCCCTGGTGCTACTTTCTCTCCCATTCCTTCCTTGATTACCAGTCCCTCAGGATTTCCAAAGACTGATGTTTGAGGATTCAGAAGCTATAGTATTAATGGTCATGGGAGCTCCTGCTCCTACTCCTCTTGGGGTAAACCTGTTACCATAAGGAGGTGGTCTCGAGCTATTTCCTCGGAAGAAATTTCGGGGAGTCTTTCTTGAAAATCCCTGTTGTGGTGGTTCAACTGGCCTAAAATCCCCTTTTAATCCCTAGATGTTCTTTTGCATATCATGCACATTCAACCGCCTCTGCTACCGCTGATGGCTTCCACATTCTTACCATGGCCCTAATTCGAAGATTTAACCCATATATGAAACGCTCGGCTTGGCGTTCATCCATGTCTGCATAAGGAACATATTTTACAAGTTCCATAAACTTTATCTCGTATTCTTCCATGGTCTTATTACCCTCGATTAGAGTATGGAAGTTTCTTGCTTGCTGCTCTTGAAAGAAAGGTGGTAAGTATTTTGCACGGAATCGGTCTACAAACAACTCCCAAGGAACGATGTCTAATGTGATATGTAGTTGTTTTTCTAGATTTCCCCACCAAATCAGCGCATTCCCCTAGAGTTGGAATATAGCGATCTTTGTTTTAGAGGTAGAAAAATACTCTCTTAGTGCGAAGCATCTTATCATCCCTTCTAACCATGCTTCGACATGTTCTTCAGCTCGTCCTTTAGAGAATTCCGGGAGTTTAATCTTTTGTAGTTCCCGAGAAATATCTTCTCTATGAGGCTTATAATCATAATCTTTAGGTTTTTTTGAATGTCTTTCCTTTAGATGAGGTCGTTGCTCTTTGCTACTGGTTGGCTGCGACCTTTTTAATGTTTCCAGAATGGTTTCTAATAAGTGCATTACAGTAGTTAGATCGGTTGCTGGCGCAACTAATGCTGATGACGATCTAGGTGGTGGCGATGGTGACGGTGTTGGCGACGACGATGGTGGAGGTGTTAGGGATGGCGATGCATCTCGCTGGTGTTGCCGCCTTTGGTACGTTCTTATCATCGTGACTTTTCCTGGAATACATAACAAATTTATGAGAATCGAGTAAATTTTTAGACTAACTAAATATGATTTTTCGTAAAATTGAGCTTGCATATGGTTATAGTTCTTTTGCTATTTTACCTGCGGGCAGGTCTTACTGATAGCGAGGTCAAGGAGGGTGGCCACGCGATCTCCTTGTCCTATGCAGGATATTCTATGTTTACTATTTCTAGAGTGAAATGCAAGGGTCTTGATAGGTCATAATATCATTTCACAATATTTGTCTAGAATGTTCAGTCCTAGATGTAGTTATAGAAGGGATTATTGATTTTCTGCTACTTATGATTATTACTAATACTTGGAATTTAATAAGTTTAAATTCTTATTTCATTGAATTGTTATTATGCTGTCATAGAACGACATCTCTGAGTAACAAATGTTCAAGTGTCATAATAAAATTTAGTGCACATCTTTTATTGTTCATAAATAACTTTAAGTATTTATATAATTACACTTACTCTACTTTAACTCCTTTCACTACTTTTAACACTATACCTTTATATATATATATATATAAAATTATTATTTATTTATTTATTTGTTATTTGGTATTTATTATTATTTTTTTGGGTGGCTCCATTACTTATATCACATATATGTTTATTGGTGTATTTATTTATAAAATAAAATTTGTTGAAAATAAAGTTTACTTCAACGTTAAATATATATATATATATATATATATATATATATATATATATATATATTCATCATTTTCTAAATAAACTTTACTCTTATATATATATATTTATATATAATTATCTTCTAGGAGCTGCCACTATAATTTATTAAGTTTTGTTGTCCAATTTTGAATCACGACGTATTGACTTATTTTCCCTGTTCGCATTGCCATGAGAACTATTACTGGGGCAAGACGATTTATAAGAGATAACCAGTGCAATTCATCTAATGTCCTTCTCGAGCATATCTCCCTCATGAATAGAACCCATCTGGTTATGCTCATCACAACCGACTAGCTCTGGCGGTGATGAATTTGGCACGGGAGGAGGTTCAATGTTCCCTCCACCCTTCAGATTGTTTCAAATGCTGAAACAGGTGCACGGGCTGTGATGAAAAGTAGCACGAAATAGATGGGAAGAAACACGAAATAGTTGGGAAGTAACACTCTAAAACTCTGTTCGACATTAACGCTGAGACTGTTACAACTTAGTCCGCGATTGTTTATTCGAATGAGGTATTAAGAAATGACACCACGTCCAAGCTTTCAATGGCTGCGACCCCGATTGAGGCTGCTGGTGGTGCTACAAATGTTGCCCCATCGACTATTTGTAGAGGTGAATTTGGCAGCGGTTGCAGCTGCGCTAAAAGTGAGAGTCAAAGCCGCAGATATGCCGATGTTGCTGTAAGAGCAGACATTGGACATTATTAAGAGCCGAAGCCACACTGAGCCAAATAGAATGCAGAATCCAAAGGCCTAAGATGGCATCACAATCACATGGATCCATTCCTTTTAAAAAGAGAAATCGAGGCTGGAAGGATTCAAGAAATCTCAGGTTTCCTCTGGCACTACATAAATGTGAACCACTCATGATCTACGAGGCAAACAAGGCATTTGATTCTCATTTATTTCTTTCCACGCTTTCCGGAAACTTAGGGTTCGTAAATCCATGGCTTCAAACGACATAGTCGACGTGAGACCAAAGTTTGAGGAAATCTATTTTGAGCTTAAAGCTCAGATTCTGGCGGGTCCTGCCTTCGACTACACTGTGCCCGGAGGAAAGCTGAATTGTGGTCTATCTGTAATAGACAGCTATAGGCTATTGAAAGTAGGAGAGGAAATATCAGAAGATGAAGTCTTTCTTGGATGTGTGCTTGGCTGGTGCATCATTATGCATTCCCGCATGATGAGTTAAAGCCTCTGACAAAGACTTCCATAGATTCACTTGCAGAGCTTGGCAATCTTAAGCTTGAACGCTTACCTGAGAAGTACTATGGGCTTAGCTTTGACTCTTAGTGAATCAATTTCCAGTTTAATTGTTTTGGGAAACAGTTCGGAATTTGGAAAAGCTATGCTATGGCTCGAGGAAAACCTTACATTTGATGTTGATGTACGAGTAAGCTTGTATGAGTGTAATATTAGGCTACTTGGAGGTCTTAATTCAGCGCATTTGCTTGCAACAAAATCAGCCAAGAAAAGTTTTCAGGAAAAATACAATGGACCGTTGCTTATTCTTGCCAATGATTTGGGCCAGCGTTTTTTGCACTTTTGATACTTCCACTGGCCTTCCATATGCATGGATCAATCTTAAGTAGGGAGTCATGGGAGAATGAGACGCCAGAAACGAGCATATCTAGCTGTGGTTCACTCATACTTGAAATGGGGGCACTTTCACGATTGACATGCAATCCTGGGTAGCAGTATTGCATGTTGTTTGTAACGAGATTTAATGGGCCTATAAGGTCCCGAAGGTTTCTAAGTAGCTTCGATACCATCTGTAGAGCCCCTAAAACCATCATTTTATACATGAATTTATTCTATACATATATTTAAGCATAAATGTAAATAAATGGAACCAACAGTAAATTTAAACTTACATAACAAACTATTTTATACATAAAAAAAAAATACCTGGAATGAAATTGATGAATTCTTGGGCTGTGGTTCTCCTCATGAATGCAGCTGACAGGTTAACGAAAAAATCGTTTCCTCCCAGCCAATCTAGGAAACAATCCTAGACCCAGAAGATGCCTCTTCTGCCCCCGTGCCCAGAATTCCAAGAACAATGAGTCTTCCCTTCAGAACAGTTCATATCCTTCAATATTTTCTCTTGACAATAATGCAGAATTTAGCAAAGCAAAGCCCCCCTCTCCTTCATATTCCACTCCTTATATAACTTTCTCCACCTCCTCACATCTATGTAGATATTTTTGGCATTTATGTGGATATTATAGGCATTTATGGAGATATTTTACTCATTTATGTAGATATTATAGGTATTTATGTAGATATTATAGGTATTTATGGAGATATTGACTTTGACTAATTATTTTAAGATTAATTGTATTATTTTTGTTTTTTACTTAATTAAATTAACTTTATAATTAATTAAATTATATTATTATTTTATTTGTCCACTCACATATAATTTGTACTAAATTATAATTTGTTTTTCTTGAATAATGCTCTACCACGCATACACATATAAGGGCGATATACGTGTTAAGTCTTTTGTTGATATTTCATTATATCTCGGCGAGATAAAATGCATTGTGATATTCAATTCGTTACTCTAACTTAGGTAGTCTCGATATTAGCAGGTATGTATACTAGTGTGGTGTATGCGATATATGCATGTGTAACTATCATATGCGTATGTCGTATACACGCTAATATTATTTTGCTTATACTTGGAATGGGTCGTTACAGCATGGACATCAAGCGACTAGTGTAATGGAGGCAACCAATGTGAGTTAACTATCTCGAGACCTTTTGCATGATTCTAAAAGCACTCAACCAATCGAACTATCCCACTAGGATTTCTAATAAAGTATTATGTAAAATATGCATGTTTAAGATCAGACCTATGGTATTTACTATTTTTATCCCACCACACAAAGAAGTCATTGAGAGGGCATTCTAGATACATTGTAGCTACTAATTTTTTGTCATTGCCTTTGGGTGGATTCATCTTGAAATACCTTTCACCTTTGTTTAGCCAAATGGCAATTAACTTGTTATAAGTAGTTGAAATTTTAGTTTGTGTATGGGTTACGAAGACATTGTTAAGATATTTTGGTTTCTCTAGTCATCATGGTTTGAGATCAAGCCCAATCATATGAATGGGTAAGTCTTTGGCTTGGGATATTGTTTGGGTTGTGGCTGTCTTTGTGGTTGGCTTGCAGATTGGATGTTGCTTCCCACCATTGCAACAACTTTTCCAACTAGCACCCTAATTGCTGAAATCTCATATTGACAATTTTAGTTTCCCATGCAGTGTTTGGTACAATGGACGATGACTTGGAAAAATGGCTCAGATACCATTTGTAATATAAGTGAGTATGCACATTAACAAATATTTTGAAAGAAAATATTACTATATATTGAATAATAACTGATTAATGAATGGTTTACTTGTTCCAATATGCGTGAATACATATTCAATGAATACATGCGTCATGATGGGAAAGTCATGACTATTGGTTGGTAGCCCTACCTTATCTTTGGTTATTATATTTATAGTTTAATATAATATTGTACATGACATATGTTATAGCTTCAGGAGTGGTTGTGTTCTTTGAGCTTCATGTAGGAGGCCTTGAGGACAATCCTTCAGTCATGTTGCCTTTGTTGCATTCGTTAGTTGATGTCAAAAGGCTGTAATCAATGTTAATGGGTTTACATTGGTTATCATATGTAAAATGCAAGGAAGTGCAAAATGTGAGGAAGTTCTCAGGGGTTCCCCAGTGAGGCTTTCCTTGAAAAAAATATTATATATGTTAGAATATTTTGAAATAAATATTACTATGTATTGAATAATAATTGATGAATGAATGGTTTACTTGTTACAGTATGTATGTATACATATTCAATGAATACATGCGTCATGATGGGAAAGTAATGACTATTGGCTGGTAGCCCGACCTTATTATATTTATAGTTTAATCTAATATTGAACATGACATATGTTATAGCTTCAGGAGTGGTTGTGTTTTTTGAGCTTCATGTAGGAGGTCTTGAGGACAATCCTTCAGTCTTGTTGCCTTTGTTGCATTTGATAGTTGATGTCAAAAGGCTGTAATCAATGTTAATGGGTTTACATTGGTTATCATATGTGAAATGCAAGGAAGTGCAAAATGCGAAGAAGTTCTCAGGGGTTCCCCAGCGAGGCTTTCCTTGAAAAAAATATTATATATGTTATATTATTATGTCATATTTCTTAAATATACTTCATATATATTACATAAATGTTCTCCCACATCTTCATACCACTTTAGAATCATTGAAAATTTGGAAAAGTAGCTCATATGGAAATTCATCATTCATAATGTTAACTGTTTTTTCTAAGTTAATTTTGGATTGGTCGTATGTTGCTACATGGAATTTCCTTAGTTTTACCACCACCTTGAAAATGAATGCATCCTACAAAAGCAACCATCAATCAATTCTTCCATAAATAATACGTTTATTAATTAAATACAACTAGATTTGATGACCCATAAAATGTTCTAAGCATTTAGTTAATAATTAATGTTACAGTCATGGACAACATATGCCATACTAGATGCTCATTCTATAGTATATAATTCCTTCTGTTTATGCCAATTGCTTACTTGCACAATACAAGTGGTGGTGCAATCTACTTGCCCTTCTTGAGCCAACGTACACTTTATGGTAAATTGGGATGCATCGACATCGATATGGAGCACCTTTACCAATTGGAAAATATCTAGATTGGAGCAGGAACTACTGAATCTTCACTTCTCCTAAAGCATTCTACTGCTCTACCCCACATTGGAATGGTACTTTTTAATATGAAAATCCCTACTACATGTGCACAATCTTGGTATAATTCCTAATAAGTCTTATGGAATACCCAGCATGTCCTAAAATTGATTTAGTGTGATCTGGGATAATTTGGTACTTCCATTCTCATGGCGACTTTGATCTTATTTGGTTTCGTCTTCAATTCTTGATTGCAAATGACATGTCTCAATGGTCTTCCCTGGCCATCTAGGAATGTGCACCTTAGATGGATTAAGAGAGAGATGAGCAGCTTGACAATTTTGCATACATGTAACAAAGCTCTTACATTACTCTGTTTTCTGCCATAGATGAATCATCCCAAAAGACCTAGATATGTTTCTTGTCATAATTCTTTGATCTCTTTTATGATATTAGAGGAGTTGCTGAAAGAATTGTGGTGGGAAATACAAGATACCACCTCAATGGTCTCATGCTTAGATGTTGTAGGGTGATTGACCACAAGATTTGAGTATGATGTGGGGTGATTGGGTGATTTTCATGCAGGGGACCTGTAGGACGCTTTTGTTCAAATAGAAAATGTTTTGGTAAAAGAGCTTGAGGAGCAGAAGGAATTGCAGGAACCAAAAGATAGCTGCAACTGCTAATGCTTTGACACCAGCAAGAAAGAGCTATTGAAGGAACATGAGTGAGTCATAGTGATGGCACTTGAACAAGATGAACAAGAATGGAATATCAAGAGGTTACAGATTATCAGGCAAAGAAGATATAATAATAAGAGGATGATTTGATGCAGAGTAGAAATAGGTCATGTAGTTTGTGCATGCTTGCAATGATGTGTATGGCAAGGATAAGTTCTGCTTCCAGGAATTGGCCCAAGGATTAGCAGCAAGGGCTTTATCTTTTATGTAGCAGTATATATTACTATGATGGAAACTCCAATACAATAGGGGGCTTAGATTTCAGCAGGGTACCTTGACTTTAGCTGGGCACGTCATAACTTTTTTCCCATGGAAAAATTTCTCGGGAAAACCTTCGAGACACTTCCTCACATTCCATGAATGGTGCTTGTGCTAAATGGTGCTGACAGATAACATGTATCCTAACCTTGAGGGAGGATTCAGCCTCATGACCTCTTTGGTCAATATGGCTTCGGCATGGCAGGTCAGATTTTCAGAATACTTGAAAGTTGAGCTAACCCTTGACAATATAATACATCGTAGCTTTGTGTATGACACTTAAGAATGATGAGGGGGTAGATGTTAAAACTAGATTTCGTTGCATGTTCCTCTGTTTCGTATATAGGGTTTTGTTGTCTAGTGTGCCTTGTTTTATGTTAGCTTGTCTTATTGGCATAGTAATTACAATCTAATCGCATTTGTTGGGATCTCCTAAGTAGTATTAGGATGAGAACATGAGCAGTATTATGATCAGAACATGGTTGTTTCCTCCAGTCATTTGAGCAGATGTGTTACAATGATTATAGGAAGGCCCCCTTCAAATCCTTCATGTACTGGGCGTTGTATCTGTCAGTCTGTTGGTCAAATTTAGACTGTTAATCTAATTTTGTGCTTGTATCAATAAACATTGTTAATTTGTTTGATCTCCAATTTGTTTCTTGTGCTCTTTAGATGGTTACTAATTGCAATCATGTGCACAGACTCTGTGTTTCAATGCCCTTTTCACCCAATTCCCAACTTGGGAAAGTTAGACTCAATGCCGTCATAAAATGAAACATCCCAAACACGGGCTCAGGCTTTTGAACATTTGTCTAGTTTCTGCCTTAACCTCACGCATGTATACTGATGCTCATATACATATACATCTTCATCATTCATATACTTGAGTAATGTTTTAAATTGATTCTTACATTTAAATTTGGTGATTTAATTTTTGCATACTTTGATAATACATTAAGGTACCCAGAGTATTTTTAGTCCCATTCAGTGTTGGTGTAGAGTCTATACTAGGTACTTTGGAAACATATATTGTAACAATTGCAGTTATTTATTTTGTGTTTTTTTGCAGAGAGTACTTTGAGAATGTAGATCGTACATGGGGGAAATTTGAGAAGACATTATGGGGACACATATCGAATTTCTTTAAGCTTGCCAAGGAAAGGTAGTTAGTTATGTACATTTTTGGTATTCTGTTAAAAGGCAACGCTCATACTTCCAAGATTAGAATTGTTAGCTGTTGTTATTTTCAAAAAAACTGAAAGATCAACGTCTGCAGTTTCCAGGATTCTTAATATGTTAAAAGTTTGTTAAACAAGTAGTCAATCACACTAATGATCAGTGCGACTAAAGGAATTACCCTTATACTGAATTATTTCATGCTCAGAGAGTGTTGAATACGTGGCCAGCCAAGATCCATATGACTACTGAAACTTCTCTTTTAGCGAACAATGTCATGTTGTAGGTTGTAGACTTTTACCTTTGATAGTGGATACTGTTACCCACCCAAGTAGGTGACCCCCAGCAGAAAACTTTTCTCCCTTTATGTTCAGCTTATGTTAGCCAGCAGCCCTATGTGATCTACAGATATCCAGCCTCAATTGGCCCTCCATCTATGCTCTGGTCAGTGCTTTGTGACATCTAGCCTACTTATCAAATGAAGGTGGGTCATCCGTTATAAGGTACATTAATCATGCTTGTCATCAAGTTCTTTCACTTAATGTTTAAGAGCATATTAGTATGAATCACAAGTCGAATTGGATGATTGATTGCTTCCGATTGTATTCTTGTTCCCATGCTTCACCTTGGTAGTTATCCCTTCATCCTAGTCTAGTGTGACCTTCTTTGAGGCCTTTCTTTCCATTGTCCAGGGGGGGCACAAATAGGAGGCACCGATTGATGTTATGTGCCCATGGTGTTGAAATTGTAACTAGGTTGTTATGAATATAAATAATTAATAATTAATGGTTAAACAATGATTAGTGTGTAATATTCCTTTTGGAAAAAATTGTAGTAAATGAACAAAGATGAACTTGGAACAACAAAATAATAGCAAATTAACACAACCGATAATTAGATACACAAGTGGACACCAAAAAAATCATTGAGCCATTTTAATTAATCCATTGGAAAGAGTACATCAATATGAAGGGATAATGAAATATGAGCTTTCCAAGCAAGTGGAGCAAAACCCAGGAAAAGATCTCTGACCCTGGAAATGATGTAGACAACCCATTGCGAAAAAACTGCCACTTGCTAGCTGATGGAATGACGACAACTGGCGTTGAATATGTCCGGATCAACCTATAAATCCTTCCACAATCACCTCTCCAAGAACCTAGGAAAACCCAAAAAGGGTTTGGCCCTGAAACCTGGAAGTGAGAGACCCCACAAAATAGTGCGTATGGCCCAGTTGAGCAACTAATGCGACCCTTTGCAAGAAAGGATACTATGGGGACTGGCCCCAATCTGTCCACTGGAAACTCCTCCAAAAACCTCCAAACTGAACTGCAACTGATAAGTGCTCTTGTGAATTTTGGATGAATTCAGCAAGGGAAGAGATGGGCCCTTGACCATTCTCACTAAATCACCTGATGGTTTCTGTCCTGGGGCTACAAAAGCTGGGAACAAGGTTCTCCAAACCTCACCCAAGACCAAATACATAAATCCAATATGTCCCAATGATGTGCTCCCCCGCTCCTTTTATTGATCTAATGGTCCCCTCGCCAACCTTTTAGAAATATTTTACTTTATTATTTTATTTTCATTCTAGAAGATTCTCCCATTAACTTTATCATAAGTGACTTTTTATTTTAGCCACTTTTCCCCCTTTTTGGCCTTTTTTCTCCTATTGAGCACTTTCTCTCTTTTTATCACTAAAGTGATTTATTAAAAATCACTTTTTAACTCGGGAAATGATTATTCGACGTCATATATTCTCCGACCACTGGAAACCTCTTCTCATCATCCTTGGAAATCCATCTTATTTGCATCATAAGGAAAATTGATAAATGGGAACATCACAAATCCTCCCGCCCCAAGATTGCTTGTCCTCAAGCAATCCATACCTATCCACCACATAGGCGTCTGCACACTGATACCGAGATCTCATACAAACCATTGGGTCATCGCATGCCTTCATGTTGGACAAAAATGAACGAGTCCCTGGATACTTGGATACCGAACAAGCGCTAATTCGATCTTCCATCAATGGATCCACTTGGATCCCAAAGCCCCCATGGCCAATCACCATCACTCATACCCTGTGGCTCTAGCTGTGCTCTGTCTTTGGCTGTAGATGCTTCTCTACCAATAGAATACCAACTCATCAATTCCCTCCAATCCAACTCTTGACATAGACCCAGGTCAACCCCACTATGTTGATGTTGGGCTAGTGCAACTGGATTGCTGATGAACTATCAACCCACATCCCACTGCCAATTGGAGCATGTAGTATCCCTCATATCTAAGGTCCCCACATCCCACTGCCAATTGGAGCATGTAGTATCCCTCATATCTAAGGTCCCAACTGTACTATGCCCTTGACTAAGTATGATGCCCCATCAATAGGATACCGACTCATGATTTCTCGCCAATCCATCCTGTGGGAAGGATCAGATGCATGGGTACCTGTGTATGGAACAAGTTCACACTATGCTGCACCATGCTCAACTCATGCAACTCTACTCGAGCAATCAAATAGACCCGTCTAGGAAACCTTGCCCCTCTTTCTAAAATGGACTGAAGTGGGCAAACCGTGCTACAAGCTTTGTCTATGTACTCCTCGAGAGGGCTGTTTTCTGAAAGTGCTTCAGCTCTGCTGGTTGCCTGTACATTGTCTGCTCATACATGGCTAGTCCAAAATGGTTGCTCATCCTCCTCCACCATGGGATCAACATGAGCCAATAACTGCCTCTCCACAAATAGCTCATCATGCATAACATCCTCATCTAACTCACATCCTGTTGAAAAGTGTAACTAGGATCGGTCTTCATATTGACTATGTAATTATGTATTTATGTAAAGAAGAAGACAAAGGTAATAAAATGTATTTTTGTTATACTTGCTTCATGGGTTTCATGAGAAAGATTTTATTATAAGTCAGTAGAATTCTTCTTGATGCTATTAGGGTTTGTCTTCTGTTTATAAATGTAATTAAGAGTCATGCTTATAAAGTGTCTAGTCTGAAGAATGTGCTCCAAGACCTTGTGGAAGTATTGGCTCTACACAGTCCTTATCAACGCTGGAAAATGTACCCCTTCAAGTCGGCCTATTAATTGTGAAGTCGACCTACAAGACAGACTGAGAGGTTGGCCTAAAATTATGGACAATGCACTATATATTGACTGCCCTGTGGTTCATTTGGGTTCAAGTATTTCAGACTCTGTGGAGAAAGATGCGGATCTGTGATACATATACGCGGATGCATTTGTGGTATAAATTCGGACAAGTACAGGAGCGGATCTGTGATACACATATGTGGGTACATCTGTGGTATAAATTTTGACATGTACATGATTAGATCTGTGATACATATATGTGGATACATCTGTGATATATGCGGATACATCTGTGGTATAAAATCGCACAAGTACAGGGTTTAGTATGGATATATCCGAGATAGACACAACATATTGCAGTCTGGTTAAATGCGAGTTGAAGCCAGTGTTATAAGTATGTTATGGATCTGTTGTGAAGCATTCTGAAGCAGTGGATAAAGCTGATGATCATGCTATGATGCAAGGTTTAAACTTTAAGAGCTATAGCAGTATGGGAAAAGAGCTCAATGGTTCTACATCTCCAGTAAACAAAGTCTCAAGTGCATGCGAAGGATGTGATCTCGAATGATCTTGTAAGCAATAAGGAGTATGTCAAGATAAACTTAGAGACCGAGTTCTTTAACGTTGATGTAGGTCAGTGCACGTTGGTGAAGAAAAGAAAGATCAATGTTTGAGGAAGACTTAGAAGCAGTGACAAGGTCTTGGAGGCATTCCTAGGTCAAGGGTCTGAGTCTTGGTCATGGTACTTGTCATTTGAAGATCTATAAGAAGAATTTCTTACGGGTTTTCCTCTCCAAGAGGGAGAGGTTTTTGCCCTGGCTTGAGGAGCCTGGTTGTGTGTCTCTTGTATTTTGGTAATTGAATTGATGAAAGACTAAATAAATTAAGAAGTAAGCTCATAAGTAATTATCGAGTAAGAGAATTTGAATTAATCTCAGACCCTCTAAATTCTCACCACATCCCTCTATGTGCTCTCCATGCTGAATCACCATTAGTAGCTCATCTCCCTGAATGTCTCCTACAAGGTCTTATTTATTCATGGAGACTATTGACTACTCATCATACTTGTCCCTCAAACATGAATGTGTTGAATTTGTAACTAATGTCGGTCTTCATAATATATTTTTGGTTACTTGATGTAATGATATTTATCATTGTAAAGCATATTTATAAATGCTTGGGTCAAAGTCCCATTGCGACTTTTAAAGATGTAAATTTGAATTTTTAAATGAAAAATTTAGCTCCAAAAGTGACAAGTTGGCTTCCATCCAAGTCAAATCGGCCTTGGCCAAGAGACATGTCCATTCACCCTAGACAGATTACTATATAAAGGCAGCTTCGAGCTCCTCATTTGGGCAATTCACATTCCTCTCTCAGGATAGTTTATGGGCAAGTGAGCGAAGGACAAGAGAACAAAGAAGGACGAAGAAGAAGGCCAAATTTTCTCTCTCCTATCTCTCTCTAGCAACTCGCACGTCTGAAGGAATCTCTCTCGCTGTGATTCATAGTTTTTGGGGGCAAGTGTTGCATGGGGCCAAATTTTTTTGGGTTTCTAGGGAAACTACTGTAGGGCTGAAATTTTGGGGAGATTGGTATTGCAGGAGGGCAGAAATTCTGGAAGTGCCGGATCAATTTTGGGTGACTTGACTTGGAGGAGAAGACCCATGCTTGTCAAGGATCATACAAGGTTCATGACAATGTACAACTTCTGCTTTTGTAATACAAGGGAACAACTCTAAGGAAAGCTTTGATACAGGTCTCAACACAATCCTTTCAAACATGAACTATTGTTTCCTTTCATGAACAACAATTTCTAGGACCCCTTGCTGGCCTTTTGCAACATAGAGATATGTCGGCGTTATTTCCTAAGGCTCCGAGTCTTCTCGACTCCCTTTGGAGGCTTGCGGCCTATCCTCAGCCTTTTGTCTTAGCACAAGATTATTGCCACTCTCCTTTTTATGCCAAGATTGGCCTCTTCAAGGTCTCGGTCCCTTCTGATCACAAGGCTGTGACTCTTGGCTTCTTCTAGGGCTTCGACCAACACCTGCCTCTAACTTGAAAACCTTATCTAGTAAACAGTGCTTGGCTCTTTTTGTGACCCAGAATACACATAGTTCATCATAGCCTTTGTTTGCAGCCTACACAACCTTAACCTCGACTCCCGCCTATAGCCCAGGCCCTATACAGACTTTACTTGGCCTGATCAGTTTTATTCTTGAGACCTATCGACCTTCCTGGTCTGGTCACAAAGGCTGAGTTTGTGACTCAAATATTAACCCTGATCCTTGCTCTTTATACAATGATTCATACAAATTTCATCTAGACTGAATCAAAGCCATCCTTTACTTGACTAGGGATACACTTTTAATGGTTGCTCTTTGACCTTGGTCTAGAACCATGTTGATTTTTCAAGATTTCCTAATATGATAATTAATTTTCAATGTTTCTTTAACCAGTTCATCTCATGTTACATTCATCATTAAACAATTATACGTAGAATATATCAACAGTAAAACAATAATGACAGTAGGATCATGAAGAGACATCCAAACATAAGAGACACGAATTTTCACCCCGGGAAAACCCTAACTAGGGAAAAACCCAGCAACCTGTTCTCAGAGAATTTGTCCAATTCAACAAGAGATACAATCTGATTTTTCCAGTCAAATAAAGTCAAACGTACTAGCAAATAACCCAGGTCAAACCTGGTCAAACAAAGATATTTTTGCCCTCCTGTAACAGCTGGTAAACTCAGGTCAAATAGGCCAAATTTCGGCCTCCTGCAACTGCCTCAGAAACCCTAGTCAATTGCGATCAAACAGTGCCTCAGACATTGGTCAAACAGCCTCAGGCTGCGGTCAAACAGCCTCAGACTGTGGCTAAACAGTGCCTCAGACTTCTGTCAAACAGCCTCAGAATATGCACACAAGATTCAGTCTGTGGCCCACATATGAAGTCAACAGAAGTTAAAATAGAGATGAAATAGACTTGGTCAACACTGGATAGACTTGGTCAAACATTGAACTTCTTTCTTCTCTCTCTCCTTTGTATGGATCAACAGAAAAATCAGATGTGTTTTGTGATCTGAATTGGTTGCCAATGGAAGAGGACGAGTAGCAATATATAGTGGATGATTGAGCCCGAATAGGTGTGTCTTTAGCTCTGTTTTAAAAATTGGCCGTTTCGACTTCGACTAGGCCTGGTCAACCGAGCCATTAGGCTGGCCGGTCCGACCAGGTACAAAAACAGCCAGGTTGGCCGGTTTTTGTACCGGCTCGGCTGGCTCGGTAACAAACCGGCCGACCAGGCCTGGCCCGAGTTAACTCGGCCGAGCCAAAACTGCCGGCCGGTGGGCCCAAAAAATTGGATTTTGTGGACTTGAAATCGGATTTTATTCCGCTGTTAGGTTTGTTTGAGGTTTTCTAAAGAGTTGTGGAGTTGGTTTTTGGAGCAGCTTCATGGTAATGTTTAAGAATCCTTAATCTTCATTTTCATTCTTTTACTTAAATTTTTAACATTACCATGAAATGACTCAGGATGTTTGAGAGTGGTTCCAACCTCATTGGATTTCATATGGAGAAAGTAGAATTTTAGATCTCATTCAAAATCCAACAGACTTATCAGTTTTTCAGGATTTCAGGATTGGGTTATTGCAATGTTTCCATCGAATTTTGTCATGTATTAGGGTATGGAACTCGTATTTAATCAAGAGCACCAATCCCTCTATGTACTTTGATGACATGATGTTAGTGACAATGACCAAGAACAATATGTGATCATAAAAGCATGAGATACAATATAGGGTTTTAATACACTAATGGAGGATGGAATTCAAAACATCATCCTCATCTAAATACCCTAGAATCCACAAACCCTAAAAATTAGGGTTCCATATGTGAGCTAGGGTTTTCCATGAGCCATCTAGGGTTCTTATTCAAATTAAACCCTCCATCAAAAGAGCCTTAAAACAAATAAAAATAAATAAATGCATTACACATACTATGAGAGAGACCATACCTCTGATTTTATGTTCATACAAGTTGCTACATGGATTTGCTTCAAAGTGCCTTGCACTTCTTCTGTTTGTCAGACTTTCAAGGGCACTATCATCTTTATCCAAAGGTGCCAACATAGAGGAGCTACATACTTTTCTTAGATGAACTTCCTTTGCTTCAACTGCTAGACAAAAATAGAATCACATGAAGGGTTGCCACTAAACCTTCTTAAAATCACATCAGCTGCTAGATAATGAGCAGCTTAGTCAACAATATGACATCATGGAGGGCTTTTACTATTCTTCAAAAATCATTTTCAAATTGATGTCTAAAGAGACCATCCCTTCTCATAACCGCATTTTGTATTTTCATTGACTTCAAGGCACCTTTTATGAATGCTTCAAAGACATGAATATATATTAATTATTGATTTACAAGTCGGCTTTGATGGAACTAGCTTATAATACTTGTGTGTGTGTGTGTGAGAGAGATTGTAACAATGATAAGGACTCAGCCTCTTCTTCTATACACAAAATAGGGTTCCTTGATTTTACTGATATAGATGACAAAGGATGCCCGCTAATTGTCTTTTTAAGGCTACAATTCATACCTTGCAAACGTATGTATACAAGATCTCGGCTTCCTTAAATTATGGAGGGCCTTATAACTGTCCTTTATAATGATGTGCCTCTAATTCTAGGACAAGTCCTCCTCACGATCATTGATAGGATACCACCCTTCTAGTTGTAAATGAAGTCACCTTTTAAGTCCTCATAGTCGAGTGACCACAATGTCAAATGCCGAATTTTTCTTTAGATTAGGGGATTTAACTTTCTTCGAAACAATGAGAATAACAAATTCATAACAAGGATGCACTGTCAAGAGAAACAGAAGAAAAATACCCTTCAATTCTACTTGAGCAAAGAAGTCCTCCATAATTGCTTCAAACGAGGGGCATAAATACCTTGTTTATACTTAGAATCAAGCCTTCAAAGTAATGTACAAAGATGCCGTGAATTGATCCACGTTAAATTCTCAACGTAGATAGGGAACTTAATAACTCGGTCTAAAGGCTATTGTGGCTCAATTGCAAATGCTTTCTTATTTGAAGAAAAACACAATGAAACCCTCTTCAATCAGGTCATAGAACTTAACACTGTAGGTTTAATCCACGGTTCTTTATATGCTTTGAATTACCACAAGCCTTCTAGAGGGTTGATGTCTTGTCGAAAGGAGTCACCTGTGACATTGGTTATGTTTTTTGTTTTGATCTCTATATCATCATCCTGTATTGGACAGTGTACTAGGTGCAATTTTGATATAATGGATATATTCATGAGCCTACTTTGATCATATGTTGTCTTTTGTGACTTATCTATATTGTAATGCTTTGTGTTTGGAAAAATGAATAAAAAGCTTTAAATTTATGTTTTTGTACAAAAAAATTAATATTTAATGTATTTTTTACAAAAACCGAGTCATTGAAACCGAGTCGACCAAGTCATTACCGATTCCGAGTCATTACCGAGTCATTACCTCGGCCTGGTAGCTGACCGATTCCGTTTTTTAAAACATTGGTCTTTAGGGCAGGTTGACTTGATCTTGGAGGCAAAATTTGAATTCTAATTTGGAGCTGACTTGACATCAATTTTATATTTCCATTCTCTTTAAATTTTGTGGTTTAATTCAATGTTGAATACTGATCGTAGCTACAAAAATTCAACATCTTAAGCCTATGAACACGGCATCTTTGGCACTGTCTTGTGATGGGAATATTTTCTCTTTTATGTGCATTTGTGCATATCCTTTGTAGTGCACTCATGCTTGGTTATCTTTCTCTCTATAGCGCACTTTGATTCAACTGTATCACACTTATTTAGTGCTGTTTTTTTCTCTTTTTATAGCATTTTTTGGGTTGGCGTTTTGGTTCCATTCGATCAATTTATAGACTCTTAACTCCATTTATTTTCCTTTAATGTTTGAATAGATTGTATTGCTTGCTCCTTTAACTTGGTTACGATTGAGGTTCTATTGGAGGGACATGTAGACCAGTTTATAGCTATCAACAACTAAACCTTGATATTGAGAAAACCTTTCTATTACATAAGTTATTCTTGTGGGTGTTACTGGAGAGGGGCAAGGTGGGGATACATGGATGATTTTGACTACACTCTAGTCTATCCCTGTCATAGACCAAAGCATTCAACATTCAATTACGATTGAAAACTGCCATGATATTGGAGAGGTTTATGTACTAAATGACCTCTCTTTGTACATGGAATCTTGTGTTTCCTCCTAAGATGTCACAGGTTCAATACTCAGAGGGGGATAGAGTATGTACACCTCTGTAGACTTTAGCAGTCCTACGCAGAGGTGGGTCCCTTGTCCCACAAACAAGGGGGTTTCATACACCAATACGGTGTTTGGCTTGGTCATGACCTTCAAAAATAGATTATTGTTATTATTATGATGCTGCTTTACAAAGTCAATATAACAAATAAAAGAAAAATATCTCAGTGGTAGTAATGACTGATTCTTAGCCTTCAAGTATCACTCATAGCATGAGAGCTACATGAAATATAATTTTGGTGTTTTTTTTACTTTAGCTGATTAGCTGTTACATTATATGTTGTAATTATCTAATGACACTTATAAAACCCAACTGATATTTGACATCTTCCATGAAATACACAACCTTGGGAAACCTGCCAGGCATTTCCCCTCATTCTGAGGATGGTACCCTTGGTAAATTGGATTCCACAGAATCTGAAGGTTTTGTCATCATAGGGCTCAAGGCCATTACGACAAATATACTCATTCATTATGAGCTCAGCATGTCACTTGCAGGAATTGAACACGGGTGGGGAGGATAAAGCTCTTTTTCACAGTCACTTGCGATAGACTCAATTGACTACTAAAAGTTGACATAAGACTATCAAACATCCTTTTCTTCTTTCGAAAATTTATATAAACATCATTGTATAGAGCATAGTGCAACAAAATGTCAGGGAAGGCCACACTGCGAAGAAATTAGGATTTCTCTATATCTTTAATGTATGCCACATTGTCCCAGACCTAGGATTAACAAAGCAAATGAAATTGGCCAAGTGCCGCAAAGTCCTACAGACAAATAAAATTTCAATTCCCATCAATGGGCTATAACATAGCCACTACACCACTAATAAAATTAAGTAGCATTGGAGTGTTACATAGGTAAATACAAGAAGCCACCGTATTGAGAAGAGAAGGATGGACATCATCATATTTACAGACAAGTCCCATCCATCCTGTAATGATTCACTAGTATGTGCCTTTATGGTCTAGGCCAACTTCGTTTTCAGGGGTGAGCTTATCGATCATCCTTCAAGTAGTTGTGAACTCCCAGGCTAAGTTATAAGCTTAAAAAATAAAAGGTTTAAGTAACTGAAAAAGGTAGTTTATTACTTTATTTATTGATTAATTACATGTTGTTTCTGTTCCACTTTATTTTTGAAGAAGCATACCTGATGTCTATGTATGTATATGATTTTTAAAATTTAACTAGTACTTTCACCTTTATTTATGAGATGTTAGAGCAAAGTTGTTCCTAATGAATTTTATTGTTGATTGGCAGTCCTCACACTTTGGTACATGCATTAAGGTATGCTAATTATTCATATCAGTTTTCATGGTTATGCTTTTGGTAGTTCATCTTTTCTTTTTGTTCACTTCGTGAATCTTTTTTATTTGGTCTATAGATAACCATGAATGATATTTTTAGTTTAGTTTAAAATTCTCTATTTGAATTGAGAGAGGCATTTCTAGTAAGCTTTTGTGAACTTTTGTGTCATATCCTGCATTACATAGTTGTTCAAAGTGGAGCCTTTTTAAAAACATTAATATCATAGACAACATCAAGTCTGAGCACTCCTTTAAGAAAGCTAGTTGTATAGTAGAGCAATCACTTTTCTTATAGAAAGAGCTCATGAAAAGGGACACATTTTTCCTTGTAGATATATCTATTAATAATGGATGTTGGTTAACTATTATTTTTGTTAATGGGTGCTTTGTTTTCATTAGGCATGGTTTATTTTCAACTTTCATACAATCTCATCACATGTTTAATTTCTAGCAGCTTCTATAGTCCTTTTTAGGTGGTTATCTTGTAGGCTTTCCTACTTTGCAAGAGTTGTACCCACAAGTACAATCCCTCACACCTTGACATCTAAGCATTCGTATTTACAAGGTTGTATCTCTTTCCAAGCATTGCAACTCAGCCTTTGGATGGTGAACATGTAAGCAGAATACAACAATGTCACTTGGTTTACACCAACAACAAAGCTGTTTCCTATTCCTCTTTGCTAGGGTCCCCAAAAGAAAACTGACCATTTGTGAAACTAAAAGAACATAACCCTATATCATTGCTTTCTGTCGAACTTTGAAGTCACTCTAGAGCAAGGAAGACATGAATAGTTACTTGTCGAAATCCAGCATCTCTAAAATCATCATCATTGGGCAAAAATATTTTGGCACCACATCAAGAGCTAATCATGACACTTGGTAAAGATAATCACATCTCCAACAAGACAAATACAATTGGATCAGATCTATCAAAAGCACTAAGTAAAATCTACATACATCTCAACTCATTGATGTTGACTAAAAGCTCATGGGATGAGTAACAATAACCCATAAAGGGTCATCATCAAATTGCAAGTAAGAGAATCCCTCTCATGCACCTCAAAACCTTTGGCAACTAAAGAAACAAGCTCAACAAGGTCACATTCCTCTTATTGAGAGAATATTGAAGCAAGAGTATCATCATGGTCAAGTCCCTTTCCCTGAAAGAATTCAACAACCCTGTTACTAGTACTCATCACTATTCTCATCAACTATAAGCTTGTAATCAATCACTGATTCCACCACCATAGGTGTAGTAAGCAAACAATCCTGTTTGTATATGAAGACAAATGTATAGTATATACATGTGATTGATAATATATATGCTAACAAATGTGCCCTTTATGCTTGATGGATCCAACTTCTTCGCTTGTCCTTCGGTATATGAATATAAACAGGACAACCAAAAATACGGAGATGATCTATACTTGGTTTCTTCCCAGTGAATACTTCAAGTTGTTTAGTGACCTGTGGGGAGCTCGATTTTATATGTAAACAATTGTCTTTGTTGCTTAACCCCACAAGAATTTCGCCAAGTCTTGATCATGTAGCATTGCTTTCACAGTTTCTTCAATGGATTGATTCTTTCGTTCTGCAACTCCATTTTGTTTGGGATTATATGGGATTATCAACCAAGGTTACTTGGGAGCGGGAGCGGGAGCGCCATTTTTAGAAGCTCCCAGTTTAGGAGCGTTTCGGGAGCGTTTTTTTATAATATATATATTTTTATATTTTGATGCATATGTGTCAACAAAAGCATGTAGAATGATGAATTAGACATAAAAAACATAAAAACGTAGATTGAACCATATAACATCAATCATCTAGAAGTTATAATCTTCTAATATAGAAGATTATGTTTCTAATCTAGAAGTTAGAAACATTCGGCATATTGACTCTTGAGTCTCATGATTCATCAATCTTAAAGTTTCAAGCTTTCAAAATTCAATATATAACATTTATCATCATCGATTCATTGATCACCATAGTTGTAAGTGTAACATTTACAAAAAAGAATATTTAACATTAAATGAAATGAAATGAAACAACTTTCAAATCTCATGAAGCATCGTATTCATAATTCAAATGAGTTATAAACTTATAACTACCAACTTCAAAGTTTCAAACTTCAAACTTAAATTGTCATATATTGTTTACAAAAAATATCAAATTAAATATGAAATAGTCAAGTTTCAACAGTTATAAAATGTTAAAAACTACTAGAAACTAGAAAAGACTAGTAAATCTATTTTATCTATTGTTTGCCCTCTTGCCACGAGAAATGCCTAATTTTTGAAATTTGAGCAGATCGTGGTAATGGCAGTCTTGTAAGGCTTGGCCTTAATGCTTGTTGACATTGTCTTCCCTCAGAAAATATAATTAAAAAATGTGAATAATTTCTCTAGAAATGTTAAAGGATATTTGTAAAGATGTAAGAATGAAGAATAATTTCTCTAGAAACGTTAAAGGGTATTTGTAAAGATGTAAGAATGAAGAGAAGATACTTTATGTTAGACAACCACTTCAAGATAATGATCCAATAAAATATTTACACAAATTCCCAAGATGTAACCTAGAAGAAAATGAAAAAGCCCTAACCTGTGGTGTCTTGGATGAAATAATGTGAAAATTGTCAACCATAGAAATCTAGATGGTTGTAAAGATTTAAAAATCTTAAAAACAATGGCGTATTAATAAACATTGAACACATATTGAGAAAATCACATGATACATCTAGTTTTTGGAACACATCAAACAGAATATCATCTTAAAAGATACGGTAAGATATTGTAATGTTGGGGTCACATTAGGCAGCTTAAACTGGGGCTTTGATTTTGATATCATTGTGCAAAAAGCCACATGCTTTTTTATGTGATGTCTGCTTAAGAAAAAAAATGGAATCTTGCCTAATAAAATATAATAGAGTTAAAATATTAGAGTCGTAAGTGAGTCCCTAAGGGGAGAATGGGATTTGCACTTTAGCTGAATGCTTAGGTATTCATCATGTCCAACAAGTGGAGAACACGTAGAATGTGTTGCTAAGGAATAAATTAATTTCTTTTAAGGAAATGGGAAATTCAACCTAGAAGGCATATCATTAATTATCCAAAGTTTAAGCAATTGCATTTTCATCAACTTGTTACCCACTTTGCCATTAAGGTCGAAAAATCTCTAAGAAACAATAGATGGGAAAATACATAAGCCCCCATCTCATGCAAGTAATATGGCCATGACCTAAAAGGGTAGAGGCATTCATGAAACATCAACAAATATTTCGATCATCCATCACTGTCTCCAATAAGATGGCATATCTTGATTGCAAAGGACTGCCAACTTGGTTTCAATGTAAGAAAGGAGTAGGTGTAAGGCATTAACAATAGTACAAAGAATGATTTCATAATATTTAGGCCCTTTTTAGAGCGGAGAGAAATTGTTGTTGAATTAAATACTGAGTTTCAAAGGGTCATATATTCTGCTTATAATAACTACAACACAATGAGTCTTAAAGATAAGCTTTTGTTTTTATTCCTTAATGAAAATTAGCCTTTACACATATCTTGGCAGTTGATCCTTGCATAAAAGGAATATGATGTATGCTTTTCAACTAGTTTGAACAAAATCCTTTCCACTTTATGGAAGAAAATCTTGTCTCAAGATTGTTAAAGGACGTACCTTTCCTGCGTTTACAATAAAATAATGGCCATTACCAAATGGATTTGTATCATAATATGTTAAAAAATAGTTGATACACAAATTATATTGACAGTATAGTTAGGTTGGCAAATGGATGATTTAAGCAAATGGAGAGAAAGTAATTTCATTTAGGACCAAGTCTTTAAGCAAAAAAAATGCTCCCTTTCTAAAAAAAAACACTCCCTAAAATGCTCCATCCCTAAAGAAAAACGCTCCCTAAAATGCTCTCTCCCTAAAAAAAACGCTCCCTAAAACGCTCCCTAAAGTGCTCCCTAAATGCTCCCTAAAAATAGGGAGCATTTTTCCTGTTTAGGGAGCGCGCTCCCGAGCGCTCCCAAAACGCTCCTGCTCAGAGCGCAAATTAGGAGTGGGTTCGAGAGGGGGGAGAAGCTTCCCTGCAACCTTGCTATCAACTCCCTCTTAATCCCAGATTCCTTACAGGAGGCTATAAGTTCTTTGGAAGTATATTCTCCTCCATTATCAGATCTCAATATCTTGATTCTTATTTTTGTAAGGTTCTCTACTTCAGCTTTGAATTCTTGAAATTTTATAAATACTTCGTCTTTGGATTTCATTCAGTAAACCCAAGTTTTCCTGGAGTGGTCATCTATAAATGTGACATAGCATAGATGACGTCCAAGTGATTTTGGAGTCATAGGACCACAAACATCGGAATTAATAAGATCCAAGATTTCTTTTGACCTTGAAGCACTGCTTCTAAATGGTCTCTTGGTGTTCTTACCCAATGCACATCCCTTGCAAACTCCTTCATGATCTTCTTTCAATTCTGGGATGCCATTTACTATGGTATTTAGGGTTGGTAAGATCTTGTAGTGGAGATGACCAAATCTTCTATGCCAAAGTTCACATGGGCTAACTTTAATGTGAACCAAAGTTTGAGCGAGGGGAATTATCAATCTATAGTCTTCTTTCATGAATCCCAATTATTCTAGCTTCTTCTATGCTTGAGTTTTTACCCCATACTACAACCTTTCCATCAATGAATGCAACTCAATCGCCCTTCTCTTCTAAGCATGAAATGGAAAGTAATTTCTTGTGCAAACCTGGAACAAACAAGTTATCGCTAAGATGAATGTTTCCTCCATTTTCTAGCTCAATCGAAGTTGATCCAATTCCTCTCACATGGTAGCTTTTATTATCACCAAGTTCTACAGAGTAAGAGGACTTCCTTTTTGATAATGTCTTCAATTGCTTATGTTGACCAGTCATATGCCTTGATGCTCCACTGTCGATCATCCAAATATTCTCATCTTGAAATGTGTCAATGAGTGTTGAGAATAATCCTTCATCCTTTGTAGATGTCTTGGTCACTTCCTTCTTAGAAGAAAATAGGAGATCCCATGCTTCTTTGATGCCCTTCTTGAGTTGACTTGCCACCTCCATACACTTCTTTAGGAACTTCTTCAGAGCAATATAGATCTTCATTATGCTCTTAGCCAATCTTAGCTCTGATACCAGGTTGAGAAATCTATAGGGCAATAGTTAGAATGATTTCTCTTTTCTTGATAACTGCTTGTGATCTCTTTTTACTTTTTCTTTCTTATTAACTTCTTCACTTATTATTATGTTTGTACATCATCAAACAACTACCAAAAAGAAGAACAATAGTACGCAAGGACACAGAATGTAGGCTGCAAGCCAGGGTCAAAACCTCTCCACTTGAGAGGAAAACCCGTGAATCTCTTCTCTTCTTATAGATTCTTCAATTGATGAATTCCAAGACTTCTAGACCAAGACCAATATGTAGAAATTTCTGAATCTTAATTCTTATGCAGAAATTATTACTGTTAATCTGGTTAAGCTTTTCCTACTTATACAAGTTATCAACTGACTAAATTCAAGTTAACATCTGTTGGAAATACTGAGAGGGGGGTGAATCAATATTACTTTTCAATTGTTATTTTTACCAGTTAGATCACTTATATTTAGAACACAAAATGAACAATAAGAATAAATGCTTTTATTAATTTCTTCTTTACAATAAATCAAGTACAATATATGTAGGGCTCCAACCCTAGATAAAGACACCAATCTTCAATCTCTCAGGCTCCAACCTGTATTTGCCAAGCATTGACTTGGACTTCCAAGGCTCCAACCTTGTTAATTCTGAGGCACCAACCTCAAGGGCTCCAACCCTATATCTGGTACAGGCTCCAACCTAGTCTCTTGAGGACTCCTATCCTCTAGGGCTCCAACCCTAACTTCCAAGGCACCAACCTTGTCTCTTTGAGGCTCCAACCTCCTGCTTCATTTTGTCAAGATATATTTGATTATACTTACGGCTCCCAATGTCTTCTTCAACGAGCCCTGACAATACTCTTCTGCAATGCCTTCACTTAGTATCCATGTCACATCATCAATGACAACCTTGATCTTCACATGAAGGTGTCTCCGCTGTCCTTCATGGTACCCAATCAAATCTTCCAAGTTACCTCATGATGGTTAATGCATCATGGTCTTCAACATTATCTCCACAAGGTCTTCAACGCATGTATCTAAGAATAGTATCTCCAAGGTCAGTCAAGGCTACTGCAAAACGTATTCTTCGCTAACCTCCAAAGCTCAACTTTAATGGCATTGAAGGTGTATTCAACTTTGTCTCAAGACTCCCAAAATACTTTCCCCAAAACATTGTTACTTCATTGCTTAAGACTTAAGATATGTATAGTAACCCAAAACTTAGCTTAAGTCAATTATTGACTTGTCCACCTGAGCTTATCCGAGTGTCTGAAATAGGTGACCAGGACTGTCCTGAAGCTTGCAGCTTCTCCACAAATGAAATTGAGGTGAGGTTTAGCGATGAATGTATTCAATCCAAGGTGGCTGCAACAAGTTTGAATCCTTTGCAAGCCGCAAACAAACCCCAGCAGATGAAAAGGTCCAAGCTGCAATTTTGTTAAGAATTTGGGCCTCCACAAGCCTTCCACAGTTGTAAGCTTCAGATCCAAGGCTTAAATACACTTCCCAACAGGCTGTACTGGCCTTCTTCCTACAGTTGCACCACCCTACAGCAGCCCTGAAACATCCACAGAACAGTCCTCAATTATTGTCACAGGTTCTTGCAAATTCGAGCTTCAAAAGATGACTGTTTTTAAATTTTGAACCTCACAAATGTAAGTCTGTCCATAATTTCTGAAGTGGACTGTCCAGCAAAGAAAAATAAACAAACAGTAATGTATCCTTTTAAAAATATGCCCAAACTGTAATTTTTTTCTTCACCTTGGAATCCTGTAACTACTGTGTTTCTTCACCGAAATTTTTTGGCTGAAATGATGTGTCTAACATCATATATATACTAGTTTGACCTCCAACGAAGAGACATGTCTCTTGAGGGAACATGATAGCCTACATGTAAATTTATGTAGATGTTCTATGCTTGATGCAACTTTACTTTTCACCACAGCAATCACATAAACAATCAAGTAAAATGCTGATAGAACATACCAGTGGATCTATAGAAGACAAATCAGAAACAGAAAAATGTGGTGGTGCATTACGGCGGTCGACAAGATGCTTCAACTAGCGAAGTCTCCTTGGTCAACCAACCCAGCATGTGTCACAACAGTCCTCAAAACAGCCACACGGTCAACTCAAAGTCAACCCAAGAAAAGTCAACGCTGCCCCAATGGCAACAACAATGGCAGCAACAGCGGCAACAACGGCAGCAGCAACGGCAATAGCAATGGCAGCAGCAACGGAAGCAACAATGGCAACAACGGCAGCAACGGCAGCAAGGACAAAAACTTCCTCTTCGTCCTTCTTTCCCATGTCTGAACTGAAATTGCCTCCAAGGAGCTCGAACCAATCAGAAGAGGAGAGATGATGTGTGAGGATGAGATGAGTGAAATGTCCTCCAACGTTGACTCTATTTATATCAATCACTGAGGTGTGTGACACATTTGTTGGGGGTGTAAAACCTTAAGGCCGACCTGCACATATTTGAAATTATTAAAAATAAATTCAAAATAAATGTTCTGCTCATCGGATTAAGATCAATTTTAGATCAATATTACACCTCTCCAAAAGAGGAACCTAATAAAAATATTGGTATCTTCATCTAAGCATCACAACATGGATTTTGGATCTAGTTGTCCAATTTTAACACTCCCTCTCAACTAGTGAGAACTCCATCCACCTGTGCAATCAAACATCGTTCATCATCCTGCCATAACTTGCTTTGCTGACCACTTTATTTCATAACAGTAATGGGTCAGTCACAAAGACATCCTTCCCGACTGACAGATTCAGCCCAGAGATCCAAAACCTCTACAGGACTCACAAAGAGTCTCATATATACTAACCCAAAGTTAGTCTCATTGACCCGAAGTCAGTTGAAGGTCTGAAACCTCACATGGACTCAAGAGAGTCACATACCAACCTGAAGTTGGTTCATCTAACCCAAAGTCAGTAGGAGGTTCAAAACCTCACTAGACTTGATCCCAGATCCAGTGGTTCGACACGTGCCATCCTAGATAGAGAGTACGGCAATCTCTGATGCATCCATCAATATTTGCTACTAGTCTCTAGCTTTTCCCACCTCATTGGCCAAATGAGAGGTACTTCCCATGAGTCTGGAACTCAGTGGGTAGGATGCATACGAGGCACAGATCATGAGAGGTGAACCTACTCAAATATCATAAAGTTGGGGCAGAAGCACCACAAGGTTCGGTAAGCCTAGCCCCATGTGTGCTTATAGCTGCGAGGAACTATCCCCAAGGCCCCCCCCAGAGCTCCCAGAGCTCATCATCCAATAAGACCCTCAGAATAGGATCGTTCCATGATTCCAAGATTCTCACAGAAGGTTAGGAACATGAACTTCCCTAAGGGCATTGTGAGAATATTTGCGACCTGCTCATCAATTCCTATATGATCGAGCCTTATGGCGCCTCATTGTACCATATCTTGGATAAAGTGGTACCAGCCATCAACTTTCTTGGATCGTTCGTGGAACACGAGATTCTATGACAAACGAATCCCCCTCAGGTTATCACAAAGGATAATGGTGGCATCTAGCACATGCTCGAACAACTCATTGAAGAGTTTTCGTAACCAAGTGACTTCACAACAGGCCATATCTGCCGAGTATTTGGCCTCGCCTGAGATCGAGGCTACGGGCTTTCGACTCACTGCCAGACGGATCTACGTAACAAGCTTAACATCCGGAATGTGATCTTCAGATCCACCCTACCAACTAGCCCAAGTAATTATCAGTATATTCAAGGAACAATGTGCTCGAAACGGTCGTATCTTGGCCATGTTTTATCGTGCCCCAGAGATATCTCAAGAGTTTCTTGGCACCAACCTAGTGAATGTTATGATCAACCATGTGTTGACTCAAAGTGTTCACTACACAACATACGTCCGAACGGGTGTTCACTAAGAACATCAGGGCCCCTACGAGTTGAAGATACTCAGTAGGATTTGCTAGCACAGGCCCAGCAGAGTTGCCACTCAATTTCTTAAAGTTGAGCTCCATTGGTGTCGACCCGGACTTACAGTCCACCATACTAAATCTTTCCAGAAGCTTCACAATGTATTTTCCTTGAGAAAGGAAAATCTTGCCAAGTCTTTGCCAGACCTCCAAGCCTAGGAAATAGTGCATCAGTCCTAGGTCCTTCATCTCGAACTCAACAGCGAGCTCCCTCTTGCACTGATGAATGAGAGGGTTAGCACCTGTCAGGAAGAGGTCATCCACACACAGCACCAAAATGAGAGGCTTCCCTTTGACAACCTAGAATTAAAGGTTCGGATCAGCATTACTTCGAGTGAAGCCCAGCTTCATCAAGTAGCTATCTATCCTCTCGTACCAAGCTCTGGGTACTTGCTTTAGCCCATAGAGGGCTTTCTTCAACCTATGGTTGTCGGTGTCCACAGTCCTGGACTTCGAACCCGGAGGTTGCTCCACATATACCTCTTCCTTTAGCACCATGCGAGAAATGCGGTCTTCACATCCATCGATGAAGACTCCATCCTTGCGTAGCGCGAGACTATAATAGATCAAATGGTGGTGTATCGGGCCACGGGTGCAAATATGTCATCATAATCTATACCTTCCTTTTGAGAGAAGCCACGGGCAACGAATCTTGCCTTGAATTTTCCAGCACTTCCATCAGATCCATGCTTGATCTTGTAGAGCCATTTCGAGGTGACAACTGCTTTGTCCTTCGGTCTTGGAACCACTTCCTAGACATCATTCTTCATAATGGACTCATACTCTTCATGCATAGCATCCTTCCAGACTTGATGCTTTATGGCTTCTTCAAAGGATCCAGGCTCGGATTGTACAATAGTACTCATGGCTGCTAGATACCCTTGGTATCTACTCGGCTTCTTACTTTCACGGAATGTCCCCCTTTTGGGCTGCATGTCCCTCAGCATCCTCGAGAGTGTCCCTGAGCCATGATGGTCTCTTTCCCAGTGAAGGAAATTGGATCAATTGGGTCCATTAGATGCTTCACATCGGGGCATTGTTTCATCATTCGGTTCTTCATCGGTTTCAAGGCCTTACTTCCCATGATCTTCCTCGGATCTACGAAGATTGACTACTTTCCTCGGGAATGTCTTCGTCAAAAGGTGACATCGTGGCATATCTCCACTTTCCTTTGACTGGGCACATATAATCTATAGGCCGCAAATTAAAAGGTAGCAGCCCCAAACATTGTGGTCTCCCTCAAGTGTTGGTTCCCCTGCAAAAGTTCTTGAACTCGCTCATCTCATATTCAGTGCCATTATCAGTTTTCCGGATAGCATCTCATGTCATTTCTCCCAGTGGAATTCCTCCAACCTGGTAGAGTGTATCAATTCTAGAACCAAATGTGAGAGCTTCCTTGAAGCTCTTCTTCCACATGTGCACCTTTCCATCAGTGAATGCCACATTGAAACCTTTGTCTTCTATGGGCGATATATACACAAGGTTATTCTTCAAATTAGGTACATATAGTATGTCTTGCAAGCGGAGGAATTGACCTTGAGACAAGTGGAGGGTCACAGTCCATGTCCCTTTCACGGGATATGTGGAATTATCTCCAAGGATAATTTCTAGATTGGTATCCTTTTCAACCATATCAGAGAGTGTTTCCTTGAAGCCAGTGATGTGCCTTGAGGCACCACTATCTATCAACCAGACATCCATAGTGTCGGGTGGAGATGCAGTAGAGAGGGAAGATACAAGAATGAATTCATTTATTTTATCAACAACATTTGATTCCTCATACCTAGAATTTCTTGACCTTTTGAAAGGTTGATCATTTCCGTCGGAGGGAGCCTTCCTCTTTCTCTTGAACCTGTTGTTCCTTTGATTGTCATCACCATCGGGAGAATCCTCCTTGAAAGGACATTCTCTAGCATAGTGACCTGGGATATGACAAGTGTAACACTTGCCCTTCTTTCCTCGTGCCCCTGTTCTTCCTTTGATATTTGGACCACCAAAGTTCTTCTTTCTAGAATGAGTAGTGTAGGAAACATTCCCTTCATTTTCATACTCATCTCTTCTTGTCTCTTCTTGAACACATCTCGACAGCACGTCATCAAAGTCAGGTATCACATTATTATTGAGAATGGTAGTGTTGAACACATGCCATTTGTATGGGAGCCCCCCAAGTGCGGTAAGTACCATATCTCTATCAACTATTGTCTCCCCAATAGGCATAAA
Organism: Pinus albicaulis; assembly: GCA_034641835.2. NCBI lineage: Eukaryota > Viridiplantae > Streptophyta > Pinopsida > Pinales > Pinaceae > Pinus > Pinus albicaulis. The sequence goes on from CM076581.1 coordinate 1,451,139,131, forward strand.
ATTGTTCCTAATCTCGATCAGCTTCAGAAAGTATGATTGGATAGAATCATCCCTACCTTTCTTCAAATTATTCAATTGATTCTTGAATAATAGTACTAGATTCACATTGTTGGCCTTGAACATGAGAATCAATTTATCATACATCTCGTTGGATGTGCCCAAATCAGAGATGTAGGCCACTAGTTTTTTATGAATGGATTCACTGATCATCAGCTTTGCTTTGATCTCCCCCTTCTTGTAACTTATTTTGGCAGCAACAGTAGCAATGGATGGAGGTTCTTGGATTTTACCCTGCACATAGTCCATGACATCTTGGTCTTCCAATTCAAGATCCAATATCAACTTCCAAGCATGGAAGCCATCCTTTCCAATTAATTTGTCATCCTCCTTGAAGACATAGTTTTTGGAACACATTTTTTTCTTCGGTGATTGCTATAAATTAGGGCTTCTCTTCACCTCAGCTCTGATACCATGTAAATTTCTGTAGATGTTCTATGATTGATGCAACTTTACTTTTCACCACAACAATCTCATAAAGAATCAAGTAAAAAGCTGATAGAACATACCAGTGTATCTATAGAAGACAAACCAGAAAAAGAAAAATGTGGTGGTGCGTTATGGCGGTCAACGGGATGCTTCAACCGGCAAAGTGTCCTTGGTCGACCAACCCGGCATGTGTCACAACGACCCTCCAACAATACACGGTCAACTCAAAGTCAGCAAAAGAGAAAAGTCATGCCACAACGGCGGCAACGACAGCAGCAACGTGACAATGGTGGCAAAAATGGCGACAACAACGGCGACAACAATGACAACGACAACGAAAACGACAGCAACCAGCGACAGCAACAACGGCAACAACGGCAACAACAATGGCGGCAGCAGTACTTCGCAGCAGCAACAATGGCGGCAACGGCAACAACTTCCTCTTCGTCCTTCTCCCACGTGTGAACCACAGATTGCCTCCAATTAGTAGCTTAAACCAATCAGAAGTGGAGAGAGAAATATGTGTGGTGAGGAGATGAGTGAAATGTCCTCCAACGTTGACTTTATTTATATCCATCACCGAGGGTGTGTGACACATTTTCTAGGATACAAAACCTTAAGGCAAACCTGCACATATTTTGAAAGTATTAAAAATAAATTCAAAATAAATGTTCTGCTCATCGGATCAAGATGATCTTTAGATCGATCTTGCACCTCTTCGAAAGAGGAACCCAATAAAAATATTGGTGTCTTCATCTGAGCATCACAACATGGAGTTTGGACCTAGTTGTCCAATTTTAACAAGAAGTCGGCTCAAGTCGGCTAGGCAAAAATAATATTTTTTCCAACTTATAAATTCAATTTCTGACAATCTAGGAGGATTTATGAGGCGTATAATAGCTCGTTAGAAAGGGAAAAATATCCTCTACAAGATGATGTCAATTTCATCCTTAGGTGAGGTCATCTTCCCATCAACAAATTTATTTTTCTTTGTCGTTGTTATTGAAATTTTTAGTTCAGACCATGAGATGACTATTTTGGAATTTGTTTTTGTGCAATCCTTGATTCTTTATGGATAAGGATATAGGGGCAGAATTAAGGGCTTTTCCATAAGGCCTTCAAAGTAGTCTTCCAACCATCATCCATATCATTAAATGTGTTATCATGATTTCCAACTACGTCATCATATGTCATCAAGTATGGTGTAGTTATTTATGTCATCATGTTCATGATAGGCACTTAGGATTTACATCAATCTTTAGGGCATTATGATCATTAGGTATTTAGGACAAGACTTTTTCCTAAGTGGCATGACATCTTTATTAGTGGCATGTGCTCTTAGTATCTTCATTAATAGCATCCTTACCACCTAGGGATTGCATGAGGTATTGACATAACAATAATATTTGTCATCTCGATTAATGCCATATAGACATCAATGACAACCTTGATTAACAACATCAAGAAAAACCTGCAGTCTCTGTTGGATCGATAAGCATACGGTGACAGTTATTTTTGGACAAACTATCCCCGGAAAAACCCAATGTGGGAAAACCAGTCTCTGGCTGCTGGAGGGCTCTATTATTAAGAATATTTCTGAATACACAACTCTGGGTTCCAGATCTGGAAAATCCTAGAGAGAAAACTCTAGATCTGCAGCACCTCGCTGATCTAAGACCAACAACACTGACTGATCCACACCGTCAAACGGGATTTAAAACTTGGCAGATCTAGGCCTAGAAACCCAGTAGCCCTTTGAAAATGACTGTTTCCATTTCTTCTGATCTTATTCTTCCCATTCTTTCTATGCCCATTGTAAATCTCTTTATCTTGCCTTTCTTTGTATTTGCCCTTCTTTGATCTCTTCTACTTCTTGTGTATTCTAGACCCCAGGATCAGATCATCCCCTTGGTCTAAATTCCCCTCTTTGCAGTTGAAACACTTCTGAGAATTCTTAGCAAACCCGCCCTAGAATCTTAGCTTAGCTTCAGTGCTCTGCCTCTGTATGTCTTTACAAATGACCCCAAGCCTTTCCTTTATACTTTTCTCATTGACAAATCAACGACCATGATCAAATCTTGAATCAATGGCTAAGATTAAAAGAAAGCTTGATCCATGTGACTTAAGACAATTTCATCACATGTTTAATTAAATTTACTTTAATTATTTTATTTTCCTAAGTTTTAACTTAGGAAATACATTAAAATAATTAATTAATTTAATATCTCCTAAACCAGATGAAATTTCCCAAATCCATTTCTGGGTCTTGTAGATCAGGTGAACTCTAGTCCTTCCTCAAAATTTGGGACCTAGAGCACAATTGATGCTACCCCAAATACACAAAATCTCAACACAATACCCTCCAAGACCAAGTCCAACCCTTCCAGATGATGTGCTTCCTTTGTCCAATTCAAATCCAGTCAAATCTCTTTCAATAGCACACCTTTGACTACAGGTCTGAAATTTTCAGCCCTCCCAACAACAACTGCTGCCACATGTGTGATCTTATTCTGGCATCCCAAAGCTTCTTCAGACCTTTGCTCGGCTTTCTCCTTCTTTTGGTGCTGGAGGATGACCTAATGTGACCTTCGTTGATCTTCTTTCTCCACTTTCTTCAAGATCGAACTTGCAGAAGAAAAACCTTAGTTTAGCAGCAGAAGCCCTAGCCTTCCTTTGCACATGTGAGAGAGAAATAGCTCGGAAGCAAGTCTGCTTCGTCCTCTTCATTCTTCGCTGCCTTCTTGCTCTTTTTCTTCACTTGGATGAGTGAGTGAATGAATGTCTTCCAAGGAGGTTGAGTTCCCTCCTTTATATAGGCTTCTAAAAGTGGACACGACTCCTCAAAATAGGCCGACTTCCTAGCTGCCATACCGACATTAGTTTGAAGGGTATTTTGACAGTCTTAGAGACAAAAATAATTTTCTTAACAAGTTACAATGTGCCCGAAGGGATCTTCAACTTATGACCGACTCTTTTGATTCCTTAGCCTAAGACAAATCCTAGAAGCACTCAATGGGTGCTTGACTTCTAAAATAAAATACCTTGAGCATGAAACCCGTGCTGCAAAAATAATAATAGTAATTTTTTCTTTCATTTTGCAATATACAAAAATCAAAATTACATTTCATATTTATGAAGAATGGACCTAGTTACACATTTTTCAACAGAAGCTAGGGCATCCACTGCAGAATATACATCAGATTACAGTCATGCTTAAGAGCAGAGTTTTGGTGCCAATATAGTCTAAAGTGAAGGCTGAAGTCTTGAAGAGAAGGAGCCTTATCAAGCGAAGGAGGTGAAGGGCTAAAATTGCCCTATTTACTTCACACGTGCGAAGATTGCAAGAAGATACAAGAGGCAAAGAAGCAATCTTTTGTTGCAGGGCCGAAGTCAAAGAAGAAGGAGAAGTTGCAGTAGTTTCAAGTTGAAGTTCATTGTGTTGACTTAACAAGAAAGAGGGCAGAGTTTGACTTGGTCTTGGAGGAGTTTTTGGTCAAGGGTCTAGGTCTTGGAATTCGTCAATTGAAGGTCTATAAGAAGAGAATAATTATTGTGTGTTTTCCACTCAGCTGGAGAGGTTTTGGCCTTGACTGATTGCCTATATCTTGTGTCCTTTGTCTTATTGTTCTTTATGGTTTGGTAGTTGTTTGATGAGGAAAATCACTAATAATAATCAAGTACAAGAAGAGGCTAATTAAGAAAGGTGAAAATACACCACAAACAATTATCATAGCAAGGGAAATCAACATATGTTGCTGGCCTCTAGATTTTTCAACACTTACTAATAACAATGCCTCGATAAACAAAAGATGCTTTGAAAATGAACAAATAACAATTTATGAGGAACTTAAACAAACGAAATTGTAAATGGAACATTCTGCGAGTAATGGCTAAATGTTTAGGAAAAGGAAATGCTTGAAATGAATTAGACTAGCTCACAAAAACTCATCCAAATGTCTGGCATGTTGTAATTACCCATCTCGAATTAAAGGAAGCGTAGGAATATTACCATGCATACGAGGCATGCATATGATAGCTATGTATGCATGCATCTGATGCACTGCGCTAATATACATATTAACTTATTATGAGCCCAGTAAAAGATAAACTAATTAATTATTGAAATTTAAACTAATTAATTATTGAAATTTCTAAGTAAATACCTAATTCACAAAAATATTAAATATATTGGGTGAGGTACTTAATGAATGTACCACCACCATAATATACAGCTGTTAGGCCAGGAGGTAACTCCACAAATGAACTGTGAGATTTGATTGAGGGTGCTTATGAATATATACATGGAGGTGAGACTATTGGGATTCATTTCCCAATGTCTCTTAGACTTCCTTATTTTGTATTTTACACTAATTTACAATTTTTTCCAATTCCTTAGGATTAGGTGTCGACATTCACCCCCTTAATCTGAAGGGATGTTGGTGAGTCCAAGCATCGTTCTGAATTTTTCACACTTTTCTCTTCTAAGCACTTTGGTGAAGATGTCTGCAGTCTGCTCATTTGTGGAACAATGACGTAGATGGATAGTTTTGGCCTCAACATGATGTCGAATCAGATGGTATTTTGTATTGATTTGCTTCGTTCAATCATGGAACTTTGGGTTCTTGGCCAACTTTATTACAGAAGTGTTGTCGATCATGAGTGGAGTTGAATATATTTGTTTCATCTGCAAATCTTCTAAGATTTACCTGGGCCACACAATTTCCTTTGTCTCTTCAGTTGCTGCCACATATTCAGCCTTAGTTGTGGAATTTGCTGGAACTGACTGTTTGCATGATCTCCAGGAGACAACTCTTGATCCAAGACTCATAGTATAACCTGAAGATTGAAGTAGATACCCCAATTTCTTTGTCTCCATTAAAGTCTGAATCAGATTATCCAATCAAGCTGAAGTCTCTCAACTGTGTATATTTGAGTCCAAAGTCTTGAGTCTCTTTCAAGTACTTTAGAACTCTTTCTGTTGCAAAAATCTCAATTTTGGTGTAAATTTTTTTTTTTTGTAAAAAAATAATTTTTTTTTTGCAGAGGTGTTATCTGGGGGAGGCCGGACCTGGGGGAGGTCGTACAAGGGGGAGGTCAGACCTAGGGGAGGTGGGACCTTGGGAAGGTCGGATGTGGGGAGGTCGAATAGGGGGAGGTGATGGCGGGGGGAGGAGGGCGAAGGAGGGAGCGGGGGGAGGGCGGAGGAGGGAGGGGAGGGAGCATGGAGTAGCGGGGGGATGGCAGAGGAGGGAGCAGAGGGAAGAGGGAGGGGGGGAGCGCGAAGGAGAAGGGAGCAGTGACGGTGGTAGAGAGTGCTGCGGGAGGATGCCGGAGCGGCGAGCAGCGTGAGGGAGGAGAGCACTGCAGGAGGGAGCCGGAGCGGTGAGCAGGGTGAGGGAACCGACAAGCAACGAGCTGCGTGAGGGAGCCGGCGAGCAACAAGCAATGTGAGGTAGCTGGCGATGGGCCGAGGTAATCGCGTAGGTGGGAGAGGCCTGGAGCTGCAGGCCTGCTCCAGAGTATGGGAGATGAAACAAAACAATTCAACGTAGAAAAATGCACATGATTTTGCAGGAATATGACAGAGGTGTCAGTCTGCCAAATGAACAGAGACAGTTTTGCATAATGGAGGGAGTTACAAGGGAAGGTAAGCCAAAAATAGAACTGGTTCTGATACCATGTCAAGGCAGGAGGTAACTACACAAAATGAACCGTGAGATTTGATTGAGGGTGCTCATGAATATATACATGGAGGTGAGACTGTTGGGATTCATTTCCCAATGTTTCTTAGAATTCCTTATTTCTTATTTTACACTAATGTACAATTTCGCCAATCCCTTAGGATTAGGTGTCAACAATAACTATACAAAATGAAGCTGAAATACAATATATTATACAAAGTAAAAAGGGAATATAATATATATGGGTACAAAAGTAAATTGAATATAATACATATTACATAAAATAGCAAGGGAAATGCAATACAAAATATATAAAGAAATTATAATATATATTAATTGTTAGATAACTAAACGGAAAAATTATAATATACAAACTTAAAAGAATTCATTATATATATTATGCAATTAAAAGGAGCATAAAATAAAGTCACAAGGACGTTGGAAATATTGAGAGGGGGGTGAATCAGTATTTCTTTTTAATTGTTATTTTTACCAGTTAATATCACCTATATTTAGAACACAAAAAGAACAATTTAGAATAAAGGATTTTATTAATCATATATAACGAGGACTTAAATCCTCTTCTTTACAATGAATCAAGTACAATAATAATTTAGGGCTCCAACCCTAGATGAAGACACCGATCTTCAATCTCCAAGCTCTAACCTGTACTTTTCCAAGCACCAACTTGGACTTCACGAGGCTCCAACCCTATCTTCCAAGGCTCCAACCTTGTCTCTATGAGGCACAACCTCAAGGTCTCCAACCCTTTTCTTCAGAGGCTCCAACCCTTAGGGCACCAACCCTCTAGTATTTTTAATAAAAATGAATAAATCACTTACTTGAATTGCTCCACAAGTCTCTTCACTGTTCAACACTTGCTTCAAACAATCCCTATAATTCGCTTCAGAGATATCACTGGGCTGCTTCCAAGTCTGCTCCTTAATACTTCAACACCTAATCCGAGCTCAAAATTGAGCCTCTTAAGTGACTGTAACAATTTCGAGGATATAATGTATAAGTCTTTACAGGTTCAAAGGATAGGTGACAGTTCTGAGTCTTCTATGATCCAAGGTCTGTCCAAAATGTATTGTAGCTCCTCAAATCTGTGGTCTTCAAGCTGTCAGAGTTCTGCAATTTCTACAGGTGGTTGTTCCGAACTTGCAAGCTCTGGTCCTTCTACACACAGGTCTGAGGTATCAAGTGTTGACTGAATCGAGCATTAATCTAAGGCTACAACACAGATCTGAGCCCTAATTCTGGGCAACAACAGGTCGGAGGGTTCCTTCACTCTATAACAGTTCAATAATTAGAATTCTGGGCATGCTAACTTCAGATCTGCTGTCTTCAAAATAGATATAACCCTTAAACAGTTCCTCCTCTGCTTCCTTGAGTTGTGAACTTCTTGCTGCATTATGCTTTGAAATAATGTTCACCAAATGGATGATTGAAAAGAAGTGATTAGACTTGTTTTTATAGTGATTTCAACCTCCAACGAAGAGACATGTCTCTTGGTCATGGAGTATGAGCCTACACAAGTCGGCTCACTAAAAGTAATGATATTCTTAACTTAATAATTCATTTTCTCTCAATCTAGAAGGAGTTCAATAATTAGAGTTCATAAAAAATATTTTTGTGAACAATCATCATTATTTTTCCATGGTAACCTTTAGGAATTTATTATTTGGACAATGTTAGGGCTCCTTCTTCATAGACATAGGCCATCAACCTTAATAGGATCAGGGCATCTTTATTAAGGAATTCAAGGTAAAGGCTCCTTCAAGGCTTGACAATAATGGACCTCTTAGGATTAGGGCTTCCATCATCATGAGTCAAGATATAAAGGTGGTTTTAGGGCTTCTTCATCAAGAGCAAGAACATCATCATGGTTTTAGGGATTCTTCATCAAGAGCAAGGATGCATGATATACATGAGGCATCTAGGGTATGCACATAGGAGTTGGGTTTCGTTATGACAAGAGCATCTAGAATTTCATTAATGTACTCATGCATCTAGTGTCAAGTCAAGTTGATAGGGTTTAGGTTTCCTAGGGTTTGCATGAGGTTAGGGAAACATTAGGGCAACATCACAAAAGGGTAATTCATGCATCACAAGAATTGCCATCTCAACAATGCTATATTGACATAAATGACAACCTTGACCAACAGTCTCCCCCTTTTTCATTGACGACAATATTCTTGCCGTTTCAACATTCTCTCCCCCTTTGACATCAATGGAAAATGGGCTACCCAAGTACTCCCCCTATCAAGCTGCTTCTTGACATGCTGCTCCATTATATTTTCTTCATCGATGATAGTTCTCCATGATAGATATGTTTCTCCCCCTGCTATAATTCTCTTCTTTAATGTTCTTACTCCCCCTAAGCCTCTGCATGCCTTCATGGATAACTTCTACAAGAATGGTCACGAATCACAAGCTCCCCCTAACTGTATGCATGGTCTCCTTTTTGGCAGAGTCTCATCATCAAAAACTTGGAATATCATATTTGCCAAAGATGTCTTCATCAAATCAACATGTGTTGTTGGCTTGAGTGTTCAAGAGATTTTCAGGTCCAATTTGCTTCCTTCTCCATACTTGTGTAACTCTATTTTGTGGCTTGGTAGTCATGGTTTTAACTTGTTTAGGGACCCAAGTCATGTTACAATTACAAGCCATATGTCCAATGTTATGACATTTGAAGCACTCCATCTTGTTCATGAGTGAGGAATCATAAATTGTTCTTGCAAAGTTGCTTCGAGGGACTTGATGAGGACCATTATATTTGTTCTTGTGGTATGCCCTACAATCCTTTGGCATGTGCCCAAAATTTGTACAAGAATAGCAATATCCAAAAAAATATACTTTGCTAATTGGGAGATGGAGATTGTCTTGATGTACTTCTGAAGTCTTATTTCCTTGGGATCCTTTGATGGTATCGATTTCCTCTTTCATCCTTGATACCTTCTGCAGAGTATTGCCTTTGGTCAAATTTATTGCCTCTTGCATTCTTGACATCATCTGTAGATCTACTTGGAGTAGGGTTTCTTCCAATGTAATCTTGACTATTCTCTTTCCTTTTGCTAGAACCGGGGGCATAAATATTTCTATCACGCTTCTGCACATCCTTGTTGTTTGAAGCATTAGGGTTTGCATCATTCTTGCTTGAGGGTTCACCTGCATAGCCAAGACCTGATTTATCAAGAGATCTTTGATGACTTAGCATGCCATCTAGGGTTTGAGAGCTCTTTAGACTTTTGTTCAAATGATCGACTTCTTTTCTTAGGAGATCAATTTCTTCTTTCATCATCCTTCTTTGCTAGATGGTTCTCGATTTCTTCCTTCATCCTTGAAGCTTCACATGTTTTGGCCTTAAGTGAGGTGATTTCTGATTTTAAATTGGAGATTTCTTCATTCTTTTCTTCAAGTTGACATATCATGGCATTTCTTTCCTTTTCTGCTTCATCGACTTGTCCTTCCAGGAGGACCAAAACTTCTGTCACTTTTTCAGCTCCTTGTGCTTATTTCTTTGCTTCTCCTAGTTGGGATTTAAGGGAGGAGACCTCTTCCGTGTATTGACCAATTTCCGCTTCAGGTTTGTTCAAGTCCTCGTGTCTTTGTTCAAGATGGCTTGACAAAGTGTCTTCCATTTTATTTGCTTTATCCAATTGATTTTCCATGGATATGACTTCTTCAAATGCCTTTTCTTGTTTTGATGAAATTTCTCCTTAAGCTTGGTGAGCTCTTTATCTTTTTCTTGTAGTTGAAGCTTGAATAGGCCAACTTCCTTTCTTGTCTTGTCAAGGTCATGGTCACCATCTTGTCATTGCTTCTTGAGCTCCTTATTTTCCTTTTTCAAATTGCTAATCTCTTCTAGGGCAGCTACAAGTTTTGCCTTGAGATCATTTTTGAGATCATCTTCAATTTCTTCATCTTCTAGGTCTTTGTTGGCTTTGATGTCTTCATTTTTGTTTTCAGCTTCTTTTATGGGTTCTAGATTTCCCTCTTGCTTTTCATCATCTTCATGAATATAATGTGAAATTTTCAATCTGAAAAGTTTACAGTTGCAGTGATAGATTTATTTCTCCCTCTTATTATTTCAATAAGTTATTTACAGAAATCTATCGGTAAATATCGAAACAAATACTATTGCAACATTCACAAACATATATGCAGAGAAGTAAACTATAAAGGACATAAGCACAAGAATCAATCACATGTACACAATTATTTTTGGACAATTGTCACTGGAAAAACCCAATGCGGGAAAACAGACGTAATAGATTAGGGTTTTATTAAATTCTTCAACAAATGATTTCTTTACAAGCAATATACTGGCAAATAAAATCTGAAACAGCTGAGACAAAATTCTCGGCTCCTCCCAATAAATCTTCGACACCTTGATCAGCCTATGCTTCTTTCTGTGCCTGTCTGCGTGTTTCTTTGCGCAGTCCCTGCGCTAGAATGTGCAAGTCTGCGTAGGCTCTGCGTGGGTTCACTGTGCTGCAACCCTGTGCGGCCTCCTGTGACCCACTACGTCCCTTTGTCCCTGATCATAGTCACTGCTGACTCCCTCCTCCTTCTGCTTCTGCAACTCTCCCACTGAGATCGAATTCTCTTACTTCAGAATTGATTTCCTTCGAGTACTGAGTGTATGCCCGACTTGTTTTCCAAATGACCCTCAAACCCCCTTTTATAATCTTTTCGTTGGTGAATCAACGACCTAGATTAGAAGTCTAATCAATGGCTAAGATTAAAACTTGAATTGATCTTTGTTTTCTAGAAGATTCACACTCTGACTTAATAATACCCTTTAATTATTTCATTTCCCTAAGTTTAGACTTAGGGTCTCCATTACATTAATTATTTTATTAAGTCATGAACCGAGTGGAATTTCCACAAACGGTTTCTGGGTTCTTTGGAATACTGATGTCCAAGCCTCCATACAAAGTTCGAGACTTGGAACACTTTCCGATGCTACAAAAATCAACACTCCCTCTTAGCGAGGAAGGTGTTCCAACAATATGCCTGCTGCATGTTGCTCTGCTTTTGAAGCACCCTCTGCGCCGCCGATCCCTGGACGCTGCCCCTCATTTGCTGCGTTGCTGCCCTTTGTACTACTGCCCTTGACACTGCCACTGTCACTGCTGCATTTGTACTACAACTCCCTTTGAATCCTGATCATATCCACTCCTGCTATTAGAATGGATTCTTGATCATCCCCATCTTCTCTCTGAAGTAGACAAACTTAGTCTTCCCCAGAGCTTTTGTGAGAATGTCTGCCACCTGCTCTTCTGTTGGAGTGTACTGTAACTGAACAACTCCATGTTGTACACAATCCATGATGAAGTGACACCTGATGTCAATGTGCTTCGACTGATCATGAAACACAGGATTTTTAGAGAGCTTGATGAAACTCTGATTATCATATAAGATACTGGTCGCTTCCATTTTCTCCTTTAGTAGGTTCACAAGCAGTTTTCGAAGCCATATGGCCTCACACGAAGCTGTGCTAGCTGCCATATATTCTGCCTCTGCTAAGCTCAGTTCCACAGACTTCTGTTTTCCGTTGCACCAGGAAGTCATTCCTGATCCTAGATTGAAACAATACCCATTGGTACTCTTCCAGTCTACTAAACTCCCAACCCAATCTGCATCGGTGAACCCACTCAACCTGACATCACTGATACGGGTGTACTTCAATCCAAGCTCAACTGTTCCTTGAACGTATCTGAGAACATGCTTGGCTGCTACCTAATTAGCGCTCTGAGGTTCTACCATGAACTGACTGAGGGTATTTACAGCATAACAAATGCCTGGCCTTGTGTTTACCAGATACATCAACAATCCTATGAGTTGCCTATACAATGTAGGATCAGCGTCATCATCTTCGGACGTGTCGATTTTATTCTAGTTGGTGATCATTAGAGTCGTTATGGGTCTACAATCCTCCATCTGAAATCTCTTCAGAATCTCTGTAGTATATCTTCCTTGACCAAGAAAGATCTCCCCCTGCTGCTGCCAAACTTCCAACTCCAGAAAAAAGTGCATCTGCCCTAGATCCTTCATGTCAAATTCCTCAGCCAAATTCTTCTTGCAGTTTGTGATGAGCCTTGATGATCCTGCTAAGAATAGATCATCTACATATAAAACTAGTATCAGAGGCTCACTCCCTACCCTTAGATAATAGAGATTGGGATCTACGACACTCTTGACGAATCCCATTTTCTGCAATTCACTGTCAATTCGACCATACTAGGCTCTAGGAGCGTGCTTCAGTCCATACAATGCTTTCTTTAGTATGTACACGTGTGTCTTCTGATCATGCGTCTCGAAGCCTTTTGGTTGTTCTATATACACCTCTTCCTCTATCACCCCATTCAAGAATGTCGTTTTGACATCCATTTGGTGAATCTCCCATCCCATCTGCACAACAAGGGATATCACAGATCTAATAGAGGTGTATCTGGCTACTGGGGCGAAGGTTTCTTCATAGTCGATCCCTTCCTTCTGAGAAAACTCGTTAACCACAAACTAGGCTTTAAATTTCTCGATGTTGCTATCTGCAACATACTTGACCTTGTAGATCCACCTTGATCCTACAACTAATCTCTCCTGAGGTCTGGGGACCACTTCCCAGACATCATTCGTCATGATGGAACTGTACTCTTCCACCATTGCATCTACCCACACCTGGTGTTGAGCTGCTTCCCGAAAACTGGAAGGTTCTTTGACTTGGGCGACCAAGGCTTGATACCTCTTAGGCTGTTTACGCTGTATCTTCTTATTTCGGGGGACTCTGACAAAGTCTTCTTCATCTTTCAGAATTTGTCGTAGCTCCTTGCTCGTTCTCCCACTGGTGGTTGGTGGATATACCAGCTCTCCCTCTTGCAAATCCTCGTGAGACATGTCCCTTGGATCCCCATGCCATGGAGAGGCAACTAAATTCTTTGCCGCTGGTTGTTGAGGCTGAAGCAGAGGATCGCCCTCAGAAGGCAACTCGCGGGATCTTCCGAAGGCCTTCTCCTCCATGAATTTCACATCCCTCCGCACTATGACTTTCCTGTTCTCAGGAATGTAGATGCGATATGCCTTTACATTCTCACTGTATCCTACCAGATACCCCTTTTCTGCAATTATTTCCAACTTCTTCCTCTTCTCACTGGGCACATGGCGGTAAGCTGTACTGTCGAAGATCCTAATGTGACTCACTTTAGGCTTGCTGCCATTGAACACACTTTCTGGCATGATCTTTCCCAATGCAACGTGAGGAGTCCTGTTCTGAACAGAGACAACTATATTTGCTTCAACCCACAGAAATTTGGGCATGTCTTGGTCATACAACATCACCCTTGTCGCTTCGAAAATAGTCCTATTCTTCCTTTCTACCACACCATTCTGCTCCGGATTGTATGAAGCTGTTCACTCTCTTCTGATACCTTCCCTTGCATAGAACGCAGTCAATTCCTTATCTATGTATTCACCACCATTGTCTGAACGCAACACCTTGATCCGCTTTCCTATCAGATTTTCTACCAGAGCCTTAATCTCTTTAAACTGATTGAAGACTTCGTCCTTGGTCTTCAAAAAGTAGATCTAGGTTTTCCTGGAATGGTCATCAATAAAGGTGATGAAGTACTTGACACCACTAATATCTCTAGTGGACATTGGTCCACAGATATCTGAGTGTATCAAGTCCAATACATCCTTGGCCCTATTGTTGCTTCTCTGATACGCTGCCTTGGCATATTTTCCCAACAGGCACCCTTTGCAGACTTTGCCCCGTTTAGTGCTCAGTTCTGGAACTCCAGTGACAGTCTTTTGGAGAATTCTTAACGCCCCATGATGCAAATGTCCTATTCTTTTGTGCCATAGCTCATTCAGGTCCGTTTTATCAGTGCTGCCTATTAGTGCCATTGGGGATTCAAGTTGCAACTTGTAAAGTTTGTTGCTTCTTACCCCGATCTGTGCCTTCTTCCAACTGGGATGTTTGACGTAGACCCTATTTCCAATAAAGTAAGCGTTATAACCTCGATTTTGAAGTTGAGACACTGAGAGCAAGTTCATCCCCAACCCGGGCACATGCAGTACGTTAGTTGCCCAGATCTTATTTCCAGCCTCAGTCTGAAATACTGCGACACCTCTCCCAATAGGGGTACATTTTGCTTTATTACCCATGGTTATTTTAAAACTCATCTGCTCCTCTTGGTAGTTGGAAAAACATTCCCGCACTCCCGTCATGTGAGCAAAAGCTCCACTGTCAATATACCAGACATCAAAAGAGGCAGTGCTTTATACACAAGCAAATTCTTCTTCAAGTCTGGATGCCAGAACAGAAACATCGTGATCCATCTGTTCTATCATGCTTCTTTCCCTCCCTGGAGAACTACGTGAACCCTTCTGAGTTGCTGCTGTAGTGGTAGACTTCTGTCAACTAGTCGATTCTCTGTTCTTGTTACTCATCTTTGGCTTTGATACCATGTGAAATTTTCAAACTGAAAAGTCTATAGTTGCAGTGATAGATTTATTTCTCGTACTAATTATATCAATAAGTTATTTACAGAAATCTATCGGTAAATATCAAAACAAATACTACTGCAACATTCGCAAACATATATGCAGAGAAGTAAATAGTAAAGGACTTAAGCACGAGAATCAATCACATGTACACAATTATTTTTGGACAATTGTCCCTGGAAAACCCAATGCGGGAAAACCGATGCAGCAGATGAGGGTTTTATTAAATTCTTCAGCAAATGATTTCTTTACAAGGAATATACTGGAAGATAAAATCTGAAACACCTGAGACAAAATTCTTGGCTCCTCCCGACAAATCCCTGACACTATTATTAGCCTCTGCTTCTCTCTGTGCCCATCTGCTTTTTTCTCTGTGCAGTCCTTGCGTTGGAATGCGCAAGTCTGCGTAGGCTTTGCATGGGTTCACTGCGCTGCAACCTTGTGCTGCCTCCTGTGACCCACTGCATCCCTCTGTCCCTGATCTCAGTCACTGCTGACTCCCTCCTCCTTCTGCTTCTGCAACTCTCTGCCCTGCAACTCTCCCACTGAGATTGAATTCTCTTACTTTAGAATTGGTCTCCTTCGGGTACTGAGTGTATGCTCGGCTTGTTTTCCAAATTACCCTCAAGATTTATAATCTTCTCGTTACTCAGTCAACAACCCAGATTAGAAGTCTAATCAATGGTTAAGATTAAAACTTGACTTGATATTTGTTTTCTAGAAGATTCACACTCTGACTTAATAATACCCTTTAATTATTTCATTTCCCTAAGTTTAGACTTAGGGTCTCCATTAAAATACTTAATTATTTTAATAAGTCATGAACCGAGTGGAATTTCCACAAACGGTTTTTGGGTTCTTTGGAATACTGATGTCCAAGCCTCCTTACAAAGTTTGAGACTTGGAACACTTTCCGATGCTACAAAAATCAACATAGAAGTCATGGTCAATGTTCCTTTTGAGTGAAGATCTTGAAGTTTGTCCCACATACCTTTTGCCGATGAACATTTCTCCTCTTTGGCCTTTATAGGATCTGGTAGCCCATTCAAAATTGCTTTTATTGCTCTTGCATTATATTCCTTGGATTCGTCTTCGATCGTGCTTTCAGTAATCACTGATTCCCAGACTTCAAAACCTTGAGCCATTAAAAAATTCTTCATTCTCGCCTTCCATATATCAATGTTTCCATTGCATAATGGAGCTTTCCCAACTGGATTGTCTTCATTTTTCATGGTTGAGGAAGAGACATCTTTAGTAGGATTGGAGGCTTTCTTCCTTAGCTTTGCCATTTGTGTTCTAAGGATCAACCTTCAAGCTATGACGCTTTGAGTGAAGGTACTGGCTCTGATTCCAATTGTTGGAAATATTGAAAGGGGGTGAATCAACATTTCTTTTCAATTGTTATTTTTACCAGTTAAGATCACTTTTATTTAGAACACAAAATGAACACTATAGAATAAATGATTTTATTAATCAGATATAGCGAGGACTTAAATCCTCTTCTTTATAGTGAGTCAAGTACAATAATAGTTTACGGCTCCAACCCTAGATGAAGACACCAATCTTCAATCTCCCAGGCTCCAACTTGTACTTTTCCAAGCACCAACTTGGACTTCACGAGGCTCCAACCTCTAGGGCTCCGACCCTATCTTCCAAGGCTCCAACCTTGTTTTTAGAGGCTCCAATCCCTAGGGCACCAACCCTCTAGTCATTTTTAATAAAAATGAAGAAATGACCTACTTGAATTGCTCCACAAGTCTCTTCACTGTTCAACACTTCAAACAATGCCTGTAATTCGCTTCAGAGATATCAATGGGTTGCTTCCAAGTCTGGTCTTTAATCCTTCAACACCTAATCCGAGCCCAAAATTGAGTCTCTCAAGTGACCGTAACAATTCCGAGGATAAAATGTATAAGTCTCCACAAGTCCGAAGGATAGGCGATAGTTCCGAGTCTTCTATGATCCAAGGTATGTCCGAAATGTATTGTAGCTCCTCAAATCTGCGGTCTTCAAGCTGTCATAGTTTTGCAATTTCCATAGGTGGTTGTTTCGAACTTGCAAGCTCTAGTCCTTCTACACACAAGTTCGAGGTATCAAGTGTTGACTGATTCGAGTGTTAATCTAAGGCTACAACACATATTCGAAGCCTAATTCTGGGCTACAAAAGGTCTGAGGGTTCCTTCACTCTATAACAGTTCAATAATTAGAGTTATAGGCATGCTAACTTCAGATCTGCGGTCTTCAAAATAGATATAACCCTTAAACACTTCCTCCTGGGCTTCCTTGAGTTGTGAACTTCTTGCTGTGTTAGGCTTTGAAATAATCTTCATCAAATGGATGCTTGAAAATAAGTGATTAGACTTGTTTTTTATAGTGATTTCGACCTCTAATTAAGAGACATGTCTCTTGGTCATGGAGTATGAGCCTACACAAGTCGGCTCACTAAAAGTAATGATTTTCTTAACTTAAAAATTCATTTTCTCCCAATCTAGGAGTTAGAAGAAAAATAATAGCTCGTTGGAAAGAGGAAGAAATCCTCTACAAGCTTATGCCATTTATACCTTCAAATTAAGTCATTTTCGATTCATAAAAATTATTTTTGTGAACAATCATCATTATTTTTTCATTGCAGCCTCTGGGAATTTATTATTTGGACAATGTTAGGGCTCCTTCATAGACATAGGCTATCAACTTTAATAGGATTAGGGCATCTTTAATAAGGAATTCAAGGTAAAGGCTCCTTCAAGGATTGAAAATAATGGACCTCTTAGGATTAGGGCTTCTGTCATTATGAGTCAAGATATAAAGGTTGTTTTAGGGCTTCTTCATCAAGAGCAAGGACATCATCATGGTTTTACGACTTCTTCATCAAGAGCAAGGATTCATGATATACATGAGGCATCTAGGGTATGCACATAGGATTAGTGTTTCGTTATGACAAAAGCATCTAGAATTTCATTAGTGTACTCATGCACCTAGGGTCAATTCAAGTAGATAGGGTTTAGGTTTCCTAGGGTTTGCATGAGGTTAGGGCAACATTAGGGCAACATCACAAAAGGGTAATTCATGCATCACAAGAATATTTTCCATCTCAACAATGCCATATTGACATCAATGACAACCTTGATTAATAGAGGAGTTATAAAGTAGATTACGAATACAACACGAATTAAATAAATACAGTATATAGGTTCTCTAGCAGTCTCTAGCAGTATATACATTATAAATCAGATATAGGTTCTCTGGTAGTTTGCAATTCATCCCTTAATTGGGATATCCTCATGACATAGGATTGCGCATATTCTCCCTTGTTCATCTTAGTGTCCTTGAGTTGATTCTCCAAGGAAAGAATGTGATTCAAATTGTTGACCTCATACATCCCAACTAACTTGTCATAGATATCCTTAGACTTCAATTTTCCAACATAAGTAAGCAAATGATCTTTCAAAGTATCAATAATAATTTTCTTGGCTTTGATCTCACCTTTCTCGTACTTGGCCTTGGCAGCAATGGGAGCATTTTCTGGTGGCTCAGGTACTTTTCCTTCCACATATTCCAAAACATAATTTTCATCCAATATCACTTCCAACCTGATCTTCCAAGCAGCAAAATTTGATGAGTCACCCAACTTCTCTGTATCCTTGAAGTAAGAGTTAGACATTTTGAGCAAGTAGCTTCTTCCAAATAGATTCCTTCAAAGTTGATTGCTTTAGTCTCTTGCTTCACCTTACCTTTGGTACCATGTTAATTTTCCATTGTTCTATGGTAGCACAATCACTTAGTCCAATCCTTTCTTCAATTAGCAATTGCTTTCAAACAAATTTAATCTTTCAATGACAATGAAAAATTGTAGATAGAATAGTAAATTCAATGCATAATAGAAGACAGCCAAGAGCAATGACAAGAGACACAAGATTTGGTCAAAGACTAGGGAAAAGCCCCACAAGGGGAAAAACCCTTTCCAAATTCTTCTTCTATTAGATTGTCATCAAATGCTCAACATAGAGATACAATGTTCCAATTGATCAACAAAAGAGTCAAAGGTCAACAACTTTGACTATCCAATTCAACTAACCAATATCAAATGAGAGATGAGCCTAAAAGTCAAATCTGATCCAAAGTCAGTCTGCAATATTTGGTCAAGTCAACAGAAGCCAAAGATGCCATGACTAGTCAACGTTCAGCAGTCAAAATATCTCCAAAGCAGCTCAGTCAACAATCAAGGAACTCAGTCTCCTTTGCTGGTCAAAGTCAAGTTAAAACAGTCCTAAGGGCCAAAAGAGCTTGGTCAAAGGAGAGAGAATCTCTATGGTCAACATCAGATTTCTGAGGTCAAAGTCAATGGTCAGCAGCAGTCGAAGTAGCCCAGAAAACCTTGCTCTCTTGGTCAAACAACTCTGCCTTCCCAAACAGAGAAATCCCCAAGTCAAACGAAGTCAAACAAGGTCCAAGATCAAGAAGTCAATGCTTATCAATGTCCCAAAACAGAAGATAATTTCGGTCAACAGAAAAATCCTTCCTCTCCTTCGCACATGTGAAGATAGACCTGCAATTTCAGGTCTATCTTAATTATGCATACATGATCTCCAGGAAAAAAGTATAAAAGCATGCCTAGGCTAAGCTCTTAACTTTGCAAAATATGTCCTGATCAAAGGTCTAAAAATTATGGAAGATAAGGCTTGAAATGCAGAAAGGATTAGGCTCCAAAAATATTTGCAGGAAAGTATCTCTAAATAGAAAATACTAAATACCATTGCAAAGATAAACTATGGTGCTCATCTCTTGCTAAAAGTAGATCTGAATCCAAAAGTAACAAAGAGTTCAAAATCCTTTTAACATCTAAAACCATCTCCACCACTGGAAAATCAGTCCTTAGCTATCTACAGTTTTTAGAATTGAAACCCTTATTTTGACCTAATTTTGTATTTTCCAAAACAACCAAAAAATTTTTGGTTTTTCCTCTGCATCATTATATTAACCCTGCTGATGTATAGTGATTACTAAACATAGAAACACTACAAAATCATGTCATCTTTATCATCACCAAAATTCAAGCACATGCACTCCATAAATGGTATCCATAAATGTGATTAGTTTCCAAAAATATGACCTTTATAGAAATTAAAATTTTACCAAAATAGAAAATCTTGGAACTTGGAAAGTACCCTTTTGGACTACTATCAAATAGGTGCTCAATACTATAGTTACCTATTGAAAACATGACCTGTCTAAAATTATAATGTATTATCAACCATCTCATCAATCTGAAAGTATGCTTTTGAAGCATTCTCGTTCCCATGCATGTACCGACTTTTGCATGTTACATGCATGGGAAACCTGCTAAGTTCAAGAAAATGCCAAAAAATTGGATTAGTATTAGTGTGGAATCGATCCTTGAATGAAAACTGCTATGAAGATCTTATGGAACAATCATGTTCAGTTTATAATATTTCGAATAAGGAATGGAAACCATGTGCTAAGTCTGGCTAAAGGACTCACAAACCCTTGATGAATAACAAACCCATGAACTGTCAATGTCAAATCAATCCCTGATGCATCCACTAGCCATCAATGCTGAATAAGGTAGTTAAGTATCCGTGGACCATCGATGTTAAATGAATCACTGATGTATGCACAAACAGTCGATGTTAAATCAATCAAGTTGAGCTTTTGATAAGTTCATTGTGGGTGATAACAAGTTCGTCTTGTGAATGAAATTGACTTAAACATTTTTGACTCACGAGTTTCACAAGACAGACTTCCTCTATCTCTAAAAATTACTGCTAAATATAAATCAACACTCATTTTGCTCATTTTTCTGATCCAATTTCACAATAAACCACCAATGAAATTTTCCGCTATCTAGATCAGTAGTGTCAAAATACTATGTGGTATCATCTATGTACTTTGAAATGCGTTATTATTGAAATTCACATCATATGGAAATTGTTAAACTTTAATATTAATAAAAAATACTATTTTCACTGAACCTTAGCATAGTGTGGTATTATTTTAGTTTCTTGAGGCAACTCATCAGTTTTTCACATGTTCAAGCCAACTTTTACTCTTCAGCATTGATGATTCTTTCTCCAAGTTGGATTATGTAACTTTGGTTTAGAGATAGTGTTTTTTTTTTTTTTTTTGTCTCGAAAATGTTTCACAACAGAATATTATACAAAATGATGAAAGAAAGTGAGTACACGGCTTGAAAATATACATAGACTAGGTTGGTATGCATAGGTTGGAAAGGATTTTTTAAGGACCGGTTAAGATGAAGCAGTTTGTTAAAGATTGACCAAAGGAAAGATAGATGAGAGTAAGGTTTGTGTGATGCATTTTCAATGAGTCACAGTTATCAAATTCTGAAATACAACATTAAAAAAATTGCATATTAAGAAAGTAATAATATTTTTGTAATACTTAAATTATTGCGTTGCGATTTGTTCCTTCTTTTTGTGCTATTTCTAAGGAGCAAAATGTTGTTATGTCCAAAGCAAAATATGGCATAGAATTACTACTAAATGCCATTGAATAAATTGGCCTTGCCTAAAATTGAGAATGAGTTTGAATTGCAATTAAACATACTCTTAACTGTAAAAAAGAGAGATACAAGATTTAGTTGCAGATGTAAAATCTGCAAATTTTTTTAAGTGGAAGCTTGAGCTATTTGTTATTCATGCATATAGTTTACATCCACATTAGGTGTAAATCATGCACAACATAGAATCTTTTGAAAAATATTTCATCTGCTTCTTGACTTTTATTTGCAATAAAATGGCACAAGATTATGTTGTTTACTGATTACGTTTGAAATGAATGGTTTCTCTTTATGTGCATGATGTGTATTTATTTGTTACTCTGCTTAGTTGCAAGCCATCTGAAGTGTTTCTTTTAGGGTGGTTGAGATGCAGGAGATTCTTGATCAACAACTAGCAGAGGAAGCCGCTGAAGCTGAGGGAGCAGGGGCAATGGCTTCAATAACAAACCCTCGAAGAGTCACAAAGTGGGATTCATTCATCTGCCTGATGCTGTTTTTCTGTCATAATACATTAAATTGTGAAAGTTGAAATATAGTTCTTGCTTTTCTCAAGTATTCAGTATACAGTCCTTGCTTATAGTGCATTCTAATGGAATTTACTGATTAGGAACTAGTTTTCGACATTCTTCTAATTTTTGTGTTGTTTCCACAATTTAGTTGTAGCTGTTATGAATAAAAAATATAAAAATAATATAAATAAATAATAATCATAATAATAATTAGTTGCTGAAGAGACATGCCTCTAAAGACATGAGCATTCATGAAGGGGCACCTGCCTAGGTATATAAGCAGGCCCTTATTTGTAACCACAACATCTCATACCAATTCTTCTAAGTATCCAATACATATATATATATATATATATATATATATATATATATATATCCTGCAATGGATGTTTTCATATTCCAAGTGTTTTGGAGTATTTAATTCGTGTGTGTACGAACTTTGTTTGTAGCATTTGGTATTAGAGCCAATCTGATCCACCTTTGGCCATCAAATTTCGTCAACTTCTCTATCATTGCGATCGAAGCGTTTTGCCACACAACTTTCGGAGTTTCTCTGTTTTGTTGGTTTCGTCATTCAGGCCCTTGGCCATTAAAAAAAAAATTATATAATAAAAAAATAAAGTATTCCCTCTCTCTGTCTCTCTGTCTCTCTCTGTCTCTGTCTCTCTCTCTCTCTCTATATATATATATAGAATAACAAAAGAATATCATAAAAAATAAAATAAAATGAAAAACAAGAAAAAGTTACATATTAAAAAAAAGAAAAAGGTAGAAAGGTTATATATTAAAAGAAAAAAACAAAACACTAGCTGCAAGGAAAAACTGCAGTAGTTGAGTAGCTTCACTGCACCGCTGCTTTGCCCTACCACTATTCCATACATTCACAGATATAGTATTTTCCACCACATTTGCAACTACAATGCAAGTTGTATATAAAAACAAGGGGTACTTTTTTCACTAGTGTTAGCTTGCTGGTTATCCTTGCAAATCGATCTGTTGCATTAATCACCAAATCGATAGAGTACTAGTTTAGGCACTTCTGGATTAACCATCGCCAATTGATATTTAACTGCCTATATATCAGTCATAAATTGCAGGAGCTAGTGGTACACCGACTGCCAAACTGTACAACAACCAATTACAATTGAATTCTGCGCATCCATACATCTTATTGCTGCCGTTTGTATGCTTTATCGCTACAGATTGCCACATTGTTCATTGCAAGATATCACCCGTACGCTGTATGCTGCCAATATCATTTTCAAAGAGTTCAAAACTAGCAATCTAAAAGGTCACACCTATTAATCATATCGATTGGTCTAAAGTGATTAATATATGGTCAATATTTTGTCCAAATAAAAATCATTTTAAGTGGACCGTACTTAGTTATCAAGAAGGGAAGCCTTAGCTCAATTTGAAGTTATAAGGGCGTATATAAAAAGCTTTTATATATAAAAGAGAAATATTAATATTTTAGTCATTTAGGAGAGAGATATATCTTTAAAAAAATAAAAAAAATTCTACCAGTAGTTATAAAAGTAGTAAGAAGGTGGGAGAATAACACTAAAACAAGTATTAGAGGAAAATACACATTTATATATTTGATATCTTCAAGAGATATAAATAGAAGGTTGCTCATTTAAAGAATTATCATTATCAAGTAAAACATTAAATATATATATTCAAGTGAATAATTACGGACTTAAAAGTAGGAAAGGAAAAAACAAAAAGATGCAGTTGATAAGGAACCCTGGTTTCTTTTAAAAATGTATGTCTTTTTCAGAAGGATATTCTAATTGTCAGGAGTCATTTAGAAATCAAAATGTTGACTACGAAAAATGTCGCAAAACTTTTACTTTAGTTGAATATCAAAGCGACACACAAAAACGATTCTCAAAAGGAGATGTTAAGTTTTATGAAGGGATAAAACAGTTAATGGCAACACTTGCGCGACAAAAAGCATATTATGATAAAAAATTTGTGGTTCAAGAATTGACGAAAACATAATCCAATTTGCAAGTTGAACACCCAACATCGCTTCTACAAGACGATGTGATATAGTGTGCCAAGAAATTGCAGTTAGAAGATCAAGAGAATTCACATTAAAAATTTGGAGGACAAAACAGGCAAAATTTAGCAAAACAAGAAAGTGTTACAACAAAAATATAAAGATTTCGAAGATATGCATTATAAGGAAGTAATAGAAAAGGACAAATAAATTTTGCACCTTAGAGGTCACAGTGAAAAATTACTCGAACAAGTCAATAAGGCTAAGGTTACAAAGAAAGAATTCAAGAAGCATCTAACATAACAAGAAGAGGAAATTATATGCTTAAAGAACCTTAATCAAAGGTTATTAGAACAAATAAAAGTTTAAAAGATGAGGAGAAGGACACTAAGAATAACGTAATTCAAAAATGAAGAACTTTCTCATCTAAAGAATTATAATCAAAACCTACTTATGCAAATAAAGAAGTTTAAGAGTGACAAGAAGTCGCTAAAAGATAAATTAGAACAACTTATTCAAGAAGCATCAAAATGTTCATATGTGAAAATTCAAGTCGAAGAAAATGGAACAAACACTGATCTAGATAATAGCACAATTAAAAAAAATATCCCAATCCAGTTGAAGTCGAGACTTACTCAGCAGTTGCAATTCAAAATATTGAAATTTCCAGTGAAAATCCATCAGTTAAACAAGCGATTTCTGTACCTAAAGGAAATCAGATGCCTCTAGTAACCCAAGAAATCGCCACAAATAGGTTAAGGGGAAATCAAATTGCAAGAACTCCTTATCGACACCCAAATCACAAAAGCATACTGTTGAGTTTTCATAAAGCAACATTTTTCTTTACATAGATAATTACATTTCATCATTAACATGTTGCAGTCACCCCAAATAATTTTCTATTGTATAGATCTATATTATTAAACATCAGAATATGAAACTACGCAGAAAGAACAATACCATCATCATCATCATCATATAAGAAACATAAAATAAAAGATCAAAGGAAGAGAAACATGAACAAATAGAGACACCAGGATTGGTCCGAGACCAGGGAAAAATCCACTACTGCGAACGCCCTTGGAAATTCTTCTTCTTAGATCGTCATCAAATGATTCAGCAACAAGAGTACAATGATCCATAGGTACATATCTTTATGATGCTGAAAACAAATAGCATACACGCACTAAAACCATACCCATACTTCTGCATGAAGGAAACTGAATCTGAGAACTGAAATGCACTGACACTGGCTGTAGCAAACTGATGAACATGACTGATACTGAATTAGTACCGAAGATACATCTGCAGCGGAAACAAATAAATCTGATCTACAGATCAATAGATCTATAATACCAAAACATGGATTTGATAGATCACCAAGTGATCTCAACTTTGAAGTCTTAGATCTGAATCCAGGAGACTGTCAATGATCGCTCTAACACAACTGTGACTAAACGACTGATGTCTGGAAGCGCTACGTAGTCAACTGAAGGTGAACCAAATAAGATCTGCCCAGTAATTCTCTGAGCCGCAACCTTAACACTCTTAGCCCGCGACTTTGGGACTCAAGTCACTACCACAACACTCTGTGCCCGTGGCTCTGCTTCAGATCAACCCGATCTGACCTCTGTGACTAGGCTGCACCCTCAACAAGCTTAGCCAGTGGTTCTGGCGTCCTTGGCCGCGAGCACAACACACCCATCTCGCGGCTTTACTGACCTAGACCACTACCTTAGCCTTTCCTGCCCACGACTCTGCTTAAGATCACCCAGATTTGATGCGTGATCACTTCTGTGATCCCAACCTTTTGTGTGAGCTTCTGCTGACGTACCTATGTGAGCCAAAAATAGAAAATACGACCGAAAACGAAAATAGCATGGAGGAGATCTCTTGAGCGAATGTGTGCAAATGAACTTGAGGTCGCTTCTATTTATAACTTTGTGAGTGACTGCTTGGGGCTTTGATCGGATCAACATGCGGTTAGGCCGACCCATAAAATAATAAATTAATTCATAACTTAACTTCTGCTTAACTGATTGGGGCGATATGTAGATCGATTTTGATCCTCTCGAAAAGAGGAATCTAATTAAATTATTATCTTAATCATCTGAGCTATCCATAGTGGAATTTGACCCTAGTTGCAAAAATTAACACATACATCTGAATTAGTCTGCAAATCCATATCACATAGACAAGAAACAAATGACTTATGTTCCCAATAACATCGATGTCAGCATAATCCAGTCTTATGATAACAATTCATCTCAAGTTTCTAGTAATCGCAAGATTCCACAAAAGATTAATTTAGGTTGGTTAGATCATTTCACAGTAAGACAATTTCATACCACGCTCAGAAGTTCGTATCGTTTTGTATCATCGAAGATGACGATTCGAGAATTGAGAAGATGCGAAGACATGAAGAGACATTAAAAGATATCA
Organism: Pinus albicaulis; assembly: GCA_034641835.2. Classification (NCBI taxonomy): domain Eukaryota; kingdom Viridiplantae; phylum Streptophyta; class Pinopsida; order Pinales; family Pinaceae; genus Pinus; species Pinus albicaulis. The sequence goes on from CM076581.1 coordinate 1,451,165,309, forward strand.
AACATTGCCATCAATAAGATTTGAGGACAAAGCTTCTCTCAAGGGGAAGACAATGTTATGAATAAAATATATAAAAATAATATAGATAATATAAATAAATAATAATCGTAGTAATAATAAATTAAAAAGTAATTAGTTGCCAAAGAGGCATGCCTATATGGATGACCATTCATGAAGGGGCAATTGCCTCGGTATATAAGCGGGCCCTCATTTGTAACCACAACATCTCATATCAATTCTTATATATATATATATCCTGCAGTGGATGTTTTCATATTCTAAATGTTCTTGGGTATTTAACTCGTGTGTATGCACTTTTTTCGTAACGGTAGCAATCCTATATTTTTCTTCTCCAAGGGAATTGGCATTGTTAGACACTGTCAAATCAATTTGGATTTTAGTTTGGTCATTAAATTGTTAGAAGCTAGGAAAATACTGCGGGGGGGTGGGGGTGGGTGAATAAGGAGAGGAAAGGCTTCTCCTCAATGTTCTGCATTGGCCTTGGGAAATTTTTCAATTTTTGGCTAGAAGATACCCCTGCTTGAGCCTCCAAAAGTGCTCAGAAAATTCCACCAAATTAATCTTGAGCTCTCTACCAAAAACCCAAAAAAATCCAGAAAGGGTTTGGGCAAATTTTATCGACCACCTGTGACCCAAAATTTAACCTCACTTCTTGAGTCCTAACTAGTTGCCAACTAATTCTGTTGTTTTGGGGCACCAAAACTCCTCCAAAAATTCTACAAAATTAGGAGTAGAATCCTTGACCCCTGATCGACAAAACCCAGAAAAGAATTGGGCTAATTTTGACCTCCCGGAATTACCCATTTTTTTGGTGCTACGCCCTTCCTAGTAGAAACTGTCCCCCACACTTCCGCTGCTAGATTTGGCACTTGGTTCTCAATCTGTTGTAGAATTTCTCTGGAAATTACCTCTGGAGTGGTGAGTGGATTTCCTTCACAAAAACCCGCACAAGCGTGAAGTATTCAACCCCACGAATTTTACCCAGTTTCACTACTGCGTAGGCCTTAGAGTGGCATATTTGGATTTCACAAAAGCCACAACTTCCAGCTTTGAAAATATCCACAAGTGCTAGTCCAACCTGAGGGAAATTTATGCTAAATTCTCAGGCTAAAATATGCCTTTTCTCTGCCCCAACTCAGTGGTATGATTTTGATCCTTGCGTCCTCCCTAGAAATCGAACTGGTTGAGAAATGCGCTGAAAGGTACCACAATCTCCAGCAAGTTTACCTCCCACCGAGTTCAAAAATTCCTCCTTAGGGTGACACTCGAATTCCACCGAAAGTGAGGCTGGAATTCCTGCTTGGGAATTCCTTGTGCTAAACAACACAGGTTGTCTTGGCTAAGCAACTCGAGAACTAGAGTTGAATTGTAAAATGATCAAAGATCCCAAATGGAGGCCCCAAAGCTTTACGTATAATTGTTGGCCCTCTCTCCCTTGTTAGTCCCCACCTTCCACTAATTCGCACCCCTTCCTTTCTCTCTCACTTCTCACTAGTATGAATTGTCACTTGGGTCGAATTTCTCTCCTTGTGGCCCCACTCTCCACTAAAACTGCGATTCCCCTTTTTCCTCCTAATTCCCAATGCTAGAATTGCCTCTTCTTCCAAAAATTGTCTCTAATGCGTAAATCAAAATTGGGGATATTACAACTAGTTTCAGATCTTAATTGGTTTGTGCACACATAACACTCTGCACAACACACCTTTTCTTGTTCTCACTCAGGTATCTTCAACTTAGTATTCAGTTTCATTTGATTCTTATAAACTAAACTCCCTCTCCTCATTCCTCACTAACTCTTTGTTCTTCATGTCCACATTAGCTTTCTTATTGACTTGCATGAGAAGCAGACATCTGATGTCGTTCTCATCCATGTTATATGATCTACCCTTTGATTTTTCACATCGCATACTTTTGCCATTCGGGCTATTTTCACAATTAAAATTTGGTGCCCAACACCTTTTATTTATCAGTCATAGCCACTTATTGTCAACTCTCTGGTGTATATGACTGCAGGCCAAGACTTGGGCTAAAATTCATTGGCGTCAATAGATCATCAAAGACACTGCATTGTTTGTGATTGGAGGTTTGAAATCTGGGCCTTAACACCTGTCAACCCACCGCTCGCCACTCGAGCTCAACTACTGGTAACTGGCTAGCAATCACTACTCGAGCTCCATTGTTGGCCACCACTCACCACTTGTTAGTTGAGTTTATTCTGACGTACAAGATATTCTAATCCAATGGTCTACTAGACACATAGGTACTTCTTGCTAGGCTTCTTGTGACTGGGTGCTATGACCAACAATTTGTTGCTTCACCAACAATTGGCCAAGTTCGTGCATTTGGATCAATCTAGGATTCACTTTATGTCGTGGCCTACGTTCGAGGATTCGATGGTTCGATCCCTCTTTCTCTTTGCAACCAAGTCTGCACTGCCTGAAGGTCGGATGGCTTGCCTTGCCACCGGATGCTCAACTCTAATCCGGGGATCCGCGATCTGCGTCTCCACTTCGCTTCAATGCCTACACCTCCATTAGCTAGGATGGTTGAATGGACTTGTGCCTCTGGATGAAAAATCGCCCAAATGCTTAACACTACAGGGCCTTGCGAAACTGCTCCTTGGGTGGATCCCATGGCCGTGCCACCTCGCTTGCTAAGTCACTACCACCTCATCTGCCAAGTCAATTCATTGCCACTTATCTTGCCATGTCACTACCATGTGTCACTAGGAAAAGGGCCACTTGGCCACCCAAAAAAGCCAAATCCACTTGCCATATATCTTGACCACAATGTGCCATGTGTCATCCTATACACGTCACTACCACATGTCATCATCTCGTTGGGCCACATCATTGGTTTTCCACCTATCTCTGCCAAGTCATTTCGCCATGTCATTTGGGATCCACCTGGTGCTGGGTAGTCCGGGATCCACCCACTTTTTTAAGTCTTGCAACAGTTGCTCTCCAAGAGGTCTAGACTCTAAATAAACTTGAAGCCCAGATAAATCTAGCTCATTTGCATTTGACTGTTCAATAATTTAGCGCTCATTTTCCCTACTCCAACCTTGGATAACTGGAAGTCTGCTAGCTGTTTGGATCCCTGAACCTTTGGAATTGTTACCCACCACCTGTGGGTAGTATCCATAAGAGAAATTTTTTCTCCTAGATGGACCTTTACCGATAGCCAACAACCCCTTTCAACCACCAAATAGCTCGATGTGCCACTATCTCCACCACCTGAGCTAGCGATATGCTCCCTCACCCATATGTTATGATTGTATGTCTGAAGGTTGGCCTTCCAACCCTGAAGGTATGGCTTTTCATTGTGTAGTTGGGTGTTTTTGTTTACTTATCATGGACAGTTGTGGGCATGGATTAGCAGGGGGCTCATGTATCACGATTGCTCCCTCTTACATTCATACACCCGAGTGTGGGCTTCCACTATCATAGCTACTCTTGTACTGTGGCATGTGGCTTGGCGCCTTCCCCTGATGTCCCACTCCGTTTCATCATCATATCACATGCCACCTGCCATTTGATGGATGTACCACCGACATGTCGCCCCCTTAGAGGCTGAAACCACCTAATAGGGTCCTTGGTTAACCTTCTTCTTGAACTTGGAGACAATTGCACATTCTAAAGCCCATTATGGAAGGGCATGCCACCATGAAGTGTCCACTTGGTTCCATGATTTGTGAGCTCATTTACTCAATTGCACTAATGTTTGGTTGTACTGGAAGGTGAGGGGATCCATTGGATCTTATACAGGATTGCATGTGGTTCTTGATCTAGGGTTTGGTCTCCCTATACAGGGTCTAGGCCCTCCAGAGGGTCATATTGGCATTTGTAGGGTGAGCATTGAGAAGCATGGGCCTCCACCATAGCAAAGAGTAGATTGCCACATCATGGGATCCTTGCACCACACACTTGGCTCCCGTGGGATCTCCTTTATTGGCTACTAGCTTTAGGGGTGGCACTACATGGAAACCCTGATTTTGGTTGTGTGGTCCTGCTCCTCGACACCATATACATCATTCCCCACCGTTCATTATAATCCCATTCACCGTATTTCTCATCCGGGTCCACATTTGTCCATTGGGTCCACAAGGAGTTAGCCTCCCCCTCCCCTTGTCCACAAATTGGGTCGGGTCTGGAACGATGCCCCGAAGGTTGACACAACTAAAATGAAAAGAAAAAGCATAGTTTGGCCACTGTTAATAGGAAATGTACCATAAAATGCAAAAGATGGTTGGGACATACAAATTTAGCACGTGGGCAAAAGCCAAGCATGAGCTCTATCCCTATCATTATGGCTATCACCCTGGTTCCTAGGGCCCCTTGTATTGGCCCTCTTCATTAGTAAGGAACCCATGATTGTCCCAACCCCTGGTGAGTGATGCCCTACCCCACCTTAAGGGGGTATTCACGAGTCACGACTATATCTCACACATCATACTCTCATCCCCTGGAGCCCCGAGCAGTTATAAAAGAAAAATCAATAAAAGACAAAATGCATATGAAGAAAGGTGGAAAAACAAAGGTCGGGGTAACTCATGTACCACGATTTCTCCCTCCTACATTCATACACCAGAGTGTGGGCTTCCCCTATTATAGCTACCCTTGTACTGTGGCATGTGGCTTGGAGCCTTCCCCTGATGGCCCACTCTGCTTCATCGTTATATCACACGCCACCTGCCATTTGATGGATGTACCACAAACGTGTGACCTTGTTAGATGTTGAAATCACTTAATAGGGTCCTTGGTTAACCTTCTTCTTGAACTTGGGGACACTTGCACGTTCTAAAACCCATTATGGAAGGGAATGCCACTATGAAGTGTCCACTTGGTTCCAAGATTTGTAAAGTTATTTACTCAATTGCACTAATGTTTGGTTGTATTGGAAGGTGAGGGGACGCATTGGATCTTATACACGATTGTAGGTGGGTCTTCATCTAGGGTTTGGTCTCCCTATACAGGCTCTAGGCCCTCCATAGGGTCATATTGGCATTTGTGGGGTGAACGTTGAGAGCCATGGGCCTCCACTATAGCAGAGAGTAGATTGCCACATCATGGGTCCTTGCACCACACACTTGGCAACTTATCCAGGGCCCAAATGAAGATGTGTCTCACCATGGGAGACAATGGGAGGGCTTGCATCACTCGTTCAACCCTTACAGATGGGATACATGCTTGTCCGATCCACTTGGAGACCCATGAGGATATTTTTGTGCCCCCATAACCACTTGGGGGCACCACAGGCCATTTGCTTGGATATCAAGGGGCCACCCTCTTTATCACTATGATTGGAGCTTGTTCATTTATCTTGGCACATATTGGACTCTAGTAGGCCTCTTGCCCTCTTCAGAGGCTTATTTTTGTATTATGAAGCCATCTTGGTGGGTTTCTCACGAATTAATGTTGTTTTTGCACATTATTTTATTAGTTGGGGCATTATTAGGCCTAATTAGGCAAATTGAACCCCTTAGAGAGGATATATATTGATGTGATGATCATTTCATTTGATCATCACTTGGATTTGGGTCATTATTAATTCTTGAGAACTTCGCTAGACCTATTGATGGATGAATTGGAATCTTGATGCATTTCGATGTTTGGAAAAGCTCGTCTTTAATCTTGGAGCTTCGATTATTGTCTCTATTGATGATTGGAAGATTTTGCTATACTTGTAAGTGTCTTTTTCAAGGTCTATTTCTCATTTTTGTCACTTCTATAATGTATGAAGAATTTTCACTCTTGAAGGTGGTGTAGCCACCTTAATGAAATGCGAATTTGTTGATCTTGTCTTTGTGAGGGTTTTTCATATGTTGCACGCAAAGTATAGTGAATCAATGTCCTAGGGGCATAGATTACTCATAATTGCCTTGATAAGTCATCAATTGCAGCATCAAAGAAGTATAAATTTTCCTAAAAAACCTAGTTGCCGCCTCTAAGGCCATGTAGAGTTGTTAGGGACTTTGATCGTACAAGAATCTCTGGGCACATTGTAACTTCATTGACTCCATTTTCCCAATAGGCTAGGCATTAGTCTAGTCCTAGGTGATCACCAAGCTAAAATCTTTCTCATCTCTCTTCTTTTTCCAAGCCATAACCCTAAGTGTCTCCTAGGGCATCATACAAATTCTATTGTAGCCATCCAAAATTGATGAAACTTGGTCAAGAACTGCGCTTGTGTGTCCTTGAGACGTCCTCCAAATTTGAAGCCATTGAAGCCCTAGTTCTACCTAGGTGCTTCTTGCCAGGCTCCTTGTGACTGGGCTCTATGACCAATAGTTTGCCACTTCACTGGCCATCGACTAAGCTTATGCATTTGGATCAATTTAGGATCCGGGGATCCAATACTCATTCCTTGCAACCATGCCATGGCTCCATCTCCATCCTGATTCACTTTATGCCGAGGTTTACGTTGGGGGATTTGGTGGTCTGGTCCCTCTTTTTCTTCGCAACTAATTTTGCATTGTCGCTAGGCTGGATGGCTCTCCTTGCCACCAAATGCTTAACCCTGATGCGGGGATTCAGAATCCATGTTTCCACTCCTTCTCTACAACGTCTGCTCCTCCGCTAGACCGAAAGGCCAGATGGACTTGTCCCTTTGGACAAAAAATCGCCAAATTGCTTAACATTGAGGAGCCTTGCAAAATCGCTCCCTAGCGTGATTCCGGAGGCTATGCCACCTCATCTGCCAAGTCACCGCCACCTCATTTGCCACATTAGTTCCTTGCTACATGTCATGCCACATCATTGCCACATGTCACAAGGAAAAGGGCCACTTGGCCAACCAAAAAGGCCAAATCAACTTGCCATGTATCACGACCATACGGTGCCACATGTTATCTTGGACACGTCCCTACCATGTGTCATGATCTCATTGTGCCACATCATTAGTCTGCCACCTGTCCTACCAAGTCATCTGGGATACCACCTAGTGTTGGGCACTGGGTAATTCAGGATCCACACCCACTTTCTTAAGTCTTGCATTGCTGCTCTCCGGGAGGTACGGATGCCCATATGGTCTCAAAGCCTGGATAAATCCGGCTGGTCTGGCATCCGTTCAACACTCAAGTACTCATCTGCCTTACTCCAACCCTGGATGGCTGGATGTTTGCTGGCCATTCGGAACCATGAACCTTTTGAACCATGCTGAACTTCAAACCCTGCTTTCTCCTTATCCATTAGGAGTTTGGCTAAGTACCCGTAACCATATACTATTGGAAAGAACTTTGGGAGGACTATCCAACCAAGCATTTTTCATGTCCTTTTGAGCAAGATACTTGCAGACAAAATGCATTCAAAGATAGGCTACTCAACAAGCAACCTAGTCATCATAAGCTTAGCATAAATAATATAGACATCAATAACAACATAAACATCATGCGTAAAACTCCAGAAGCTCCCCTTGAACTTGACATCACTTGTTATCAATGACTAGATTTGACATCAATGGCAACTACTGCATCAATGACAACTACTGCCAACAACTGACAAGATACTCAACAACATGTGGTTAATGTTGAAAGGAATTTAAATAATTTGTAGGATTGAACATAACTTAAGTTTACTTTTGCTGCTAGGAGCTTTGAGCATTAAAGGGGGACAATTTTAGTGTTTTTCACATTCATTCTAGGTTATCTGAACTTATTTGTTATCATTTTAAAGAAAATGTTGCTTTCCTTGTTTAACTATTCTAAAAATGTTAGCCTGCCTTAACTTTCTAAAGTTATTTAGAATGCACTATACTCACTTTCTGAACCTGTGTCTCTAGCAAGTCGTGCTAGAAAGGATACTCTTAAGAGTTAGCATACAATCAAACAAGGATTAGGAAAGTATCGAACCAACTTCCAGAACAGAAGATTTAGCTTCACGACTTTAACTGTTTATTTCTATTGTAATGAATCATTTCATTCTTTTCTTTTTGTATTCCTGAATAGGTATTGATGTCTATGAATTTGCTAGCTTTTATCACACTATGCTTGTTGTTCCTTGTTATGCATAGTTATCAATATCTTTGAAAATTCCTGTCATGTTGGGCCAATATACGTTGTGTTAAAATCATGTACTGGCAATTAGCCCTGAAGTGTTAATATCATGTGTTGAAACATAGCATCAAGCTTCAAGTTATAGAAGTACTCCTTGTTTGTAGAAATATATTCATTTTTTTGGTTTCTAATTTAGTGCTAGGCTTTGCTTATGTAGAAAGCCATTGATTCCACCGGCTTCTTCAGGAGGTTTAGTCCATGAGCAGATGAATGGCCAGGGAAAGCGCTACAAAGACAAATGTTATGAGGAGATCCGGAAATCTGTCGAGGCCCGCTTTGACAATTTGCTCTCTAAGGTGTTTGCGTAACCTTATAGTTTTAAATAGTAAATTTTGGAAGATGGAACTCAAACCGAGAAAAGTTCATTATCATTGATATCATCCTAGGCAATGAGTTCCCCTAATAACTATAATGTCATGATCATGCAGCTTGTTTTTGAGGATTTAAAGGCTGCACTAGAAGAGGCACGCATGGTATGCATTTTATTTGGAAGAAAAATCTCTTTCATGTTACATTAGAAAAACATTAGTAGAAGATTATTATTTTCCTTCAATTTATTCCTTTGAATGATAGAAAGAATTGTGCGATATATTCTAATGGTTGCACATATGTGAACTTACTATGAAAGCCAAATACTTCTCTAGCGTCATTATATCTTAAAATTGCAAGGCAAAAGGATGAATACTGGGCAGATTGGAGTAATCTACTTGCATCAAAATGCATCAGTTTTTCATATCATCATTCATTAAGGAGACACCAGTTGGATGCGATCTATCATATAATTCTCAACTGGCTGGTCCTCTCAACTAGTCTAGCAAAACTTGCAAATTCTTGCAAACAGGATTAGAGTGATGTTATAAAGAAAAAATCTTGTTGTATCAAATGAACAAAAGCATGTGATGATCTACTTGTGCTCCCTGTTTACAGTCTTCTATGTCTGAGAGGAAATAACAGTGAATCATTAATTAAGTTGATCCACAAATATGTCAAAGAGCTTTGCTAGGGCTAAGCTAATAACAATATCTATTCTCCAAAAGAGACGAGCATCATCTATTTTCCATTGACGACTGTCAATATTGGTACGATTCTGTTATTTTGCAGACCACGGAAACCAGTTTCTGCACTCAGAAAGAGTGATCTAAAACTAGGTAGCTCAAAACTCTGAAACTTCCATCAATACAAGAATAATTTAGTAAATCTGAAATAAAAAATTACATTGCAGACAGGTCAAAAGTCTTCTTCTAACCAACAAAAGTGTAAACCCTACATCTCCATACAGAATAAAAGATGAGGGAAAGTACAATATATTGGGACACAATCAAGGAGGTGTCTTAACTAATAGAGTAAAAACCTAACCCTAATCACCTTAAGTAGTGCACCCTCTGACATGGATAGATGGGCGAGAGATAGCACGCCCCAACTGGAGATGACTGCAACATGCATTAAAGCATGAGCCTCCTTGGGATTTTTGCCCTCTTTCTAGAATATAATATTCCAGTGTAGTGTGCTCTGTTAGCCTTGGAATCTGCACCTTCTTCCTTGAATAGAAAATGCATGCTAAAATAAAAACAAAACTGAACTTACTAAGTCTCCTAAAAATGGTGCATGCTTGCTGATAACATGCATGTGCCTCTTTCAACACTATAAAGAAGATGCCTCCTAGATCCCAAGGCTCGCAGATGCTACTAGGTACTGCAAACTACTAGTTGTGCCCTGCTATATGAGAATGATGGCCAAGCAACTGGGTAAAATTCTAACGCCCTCTTTGTGAGGAAATTAGTTTCCATCATGAGCACACCCCAACTGGAGATGACTGCAGTATGCATTAAAGCATGAGCCTCCTTGGGATTTTTGCCCTTTTCCTAGAATATAATATTCCAGTGTAGTGTGCCCTGTTAGCCTTGGAATCTGCACCTTCTTCCTTGAATTGAAAATGCATGCTAAAATGAAAACAAAACTGAACTTACTAAGTCTCCTAAAATTGGTGCATGCTTGCTGATAACATGCATGTGCCTCTTTCAACACTCTGTAAAGAAGATGCCTCCTAGATCCCAAGGCACGCAGATGCTACTAGGTACTGCAAACTACTAGTTGTGCCCTGCTATATGAGAATGATGGCCAAGCAACTGGGTAAAATTCTAATGCCCTCTTTGTGAGGAAATTAGTTTCCATCAGTTTGAGCCTCTGCCTTAACATCTTGAACTTCCCCTTTGACAGCGGTTTAGTCAAAATGTTTTCTACTTGCAAATCCAAGGGAACATACTCAGGAACCACTGGTCCCTTCTGAACTTTGCCTCTAAGGAAATGGTGCTGAATATCTATATGCTTGGAGTGATCATGAAACACTAGATTCTTTTGGAGTTTGATGCAATTTTGATTGTCACAGCTCACAGTTGTCAGCTCCAACGTATGATTTATCATTTTGCTATCAACATGCAAAGCCAAATAGCATTGCAACTAGTAGAAGATGTTGTAATGCACCCTACCTCTCTTAAACTCAATGCCACTGTTGCCTCTTTGCTGAACAATGATATCACACTTGATCCAATAGTGAAACTAAACCTTGAAGTGCTCTTCCTAGCACTAGCATAACCTCCTTTGTTTGAATTGACAAACCACGCAACATCAACTCTCCATCCCCAACATACCTTAATCCATAATGAAATGTGCACTTCAGGCAGTGGAGGACATGCTTTGCAGTAGTCCAACAACATTGCATCAACTCAACCATGAACTGGCTCAATGTATTCACTATGAAGGAAATATCAGGTTGAGTATTCAGGAAATACGCAGGGGAACCCATCAACCACAAATAGAATAAAGGATCCACAATATCTGAATTTGAATCCATGTTCAAAATCATATTTGGAATCATGCAAGTGGGCAGAGGCTTGCAATCCATCATCTAAAATTGCTTTTGAATCTCTACTTTGTATTTCCCTTGACCATGGAAGACCTCGTCTGTACCTGACCACACTTAAAGACCCAGAAATAGTGTATAAGGTCGATATCTGTCCTATCAAACTTATGAGGCCAACTCCCCCTTGCACCATGCTATGGACTTCTCACTACCACCTATATTAGGTCATCCACATCACAAAAATAATTAGAACAGATTTATCATACATTAGTAAAGGTTAAGATTTGCAGCAGTTCTGGTGAAGCCCAAATTCCCCAAGTAGTAGTACACATAAATCCATTAGTGGCAAACATGTGGTGCTTTCTCTGGCCTATATAGTGCAGCGAACTTCTCTAATCTGCATACATGGGTTTCCAATCCATGTAGCTTAAATCCCCTAGGCTGATTGATATATACTTCTCTTATTTTTCCCATTCAAATATGTGGTCTTTACATCCATCTAATATAAAGACTTCCATAAATAAGATGCAAGATATTTAACTACCTTTATAGAAGTGTCTCTCAAAACGAGAGAAAAGGTCTCATCGTAGTCATCTCTCTCTCTTTGAGAGAAGACTGGTGCAACAAATCTCGTCTTGTATTTCTACACTCACATCTCCTACATGTGTAGCGGTTGAAAATTGGTAGCTTCGGCCAATATTTTTATTAGCAAAATGAGGAAGAAATTATGTATTTTCAAGTTGACCAAGTTAGGCTCACATGGACAAGTTGGCCTCAACACTTGAAGGACTTTGACCCCAAGGTCAAAACCAATCTCCTAGCACACATATATATTGGCATTCAGTTGACCTCATTTGGTTCCATCACATTTCATCCATTCGATTTGAAACAAGGATTTCTGTTCACCTGTGCGACGAGAAAGAAAAATAATTATTTTTGCATTGACCAACTCTCTTGACTTTTGTTGACCAGCGTTGACTTGGGTATTCTTGCTATTGTTTGACCGAACTTTTGACTAGATTTGGAGGCTGAGACTTTGGTGATTTGTTGACTATCTTTGACTAAAGTTTGACTTTGTTTTGGGCCATTGATCAAAGGTTTGACTGTAGGTCAAACTCATAGGTTTGACCGATATTACAAGACCAAATTTTAGCCTTTTGACCAACTATCTCAAGCCTAAATTCGACCCTTGCAGACTTAGAGTTTGAACAATGCGTTGACTTTTCTCTCATTTGACTGATTTTGACTTGGTAAATATTAAGGTCTGAGATTGGTATTTTGACTAGAATATTTGATGTACATTTTGATGAATTGAACTCTCTCATAAGGAAAGATTACTGGGTTTCCCCCTTGTGGGCTTTTGTCCCAAGAAAATTTTGTGTCTCTTGTTTTATTGTTATCGGTGATCTTTATTGCTTTATTGAAGTTGATGGTTGAAAATTTTCAAGTGTAACCGCTTAATGATTGGAATGCTCTAATGAATTCAAATTGTATCATGGGAAGTTTATCAGTTTGAAAAATTGTACTAGTGTTGTTTTCACTAGAAAATTAACATGGTATCAGAGCTTTGGTGAAGGAAAAGAGCCTTGAAGAGCATTGAGACCACCTTAAAAGCATTAAGATCATCTTGAAGAGCTTTGAGATCCTACATCTTTTTGTTTTGATTGGTCATCTTCATCATGAATTCCTTCATGAAGATAGAGGACAAGCTTGGAGGAGCTACAAATGACATGGCATGGAAGACTAGAATTGACGTGTTCCTTGCAAGGCATAAGGATTTGGGTTTTGTATTGGGAAAAGTTATTGAACCAGCTGATCCAGACTTATACAGGAACGCAACAAAATACAAATATAAACCTAAACACAGATATGCAGTAGAAATAAAACTTCATTTCATTAATATCAAAGAACTGAAATATGCTTACGTAAAGAATGGAGCGAATTTTTATACAACATATATATTTTATATTTTGATGCATATATGTCAACAAAAGCATGTAGAATGATGAATTAGATATAAAAAAGCCTAAAAACATAGATTGAATCATATAATATCAATCATCTAGAAGTTATAATCTTCATCAACCACATCCACAAGTTAGTAACATACAACATATTGATTCTCATGATTCATCAATCTTAAAGGTTCAACCTTTCAAAATTCAATATATAACATTTATCATCATTGCTCACCAAAATTGTACTTGTAAGCTAAGTGTAACCATTACAACAAAGAATATCTAACATGAAATGAAATGTTATAAAATGAAATGAAATGAAACAAATTTCAACTTTCACGAAGCATCATGTTCATAATTCATTACCAATGAGTTATAATTTCCAACTTCAAACTTCAAACTTAAATTGTCATATATTGTTTACAAAAAATATCATAATAAATATGAAAGATTCAACAATTATAAAAACTACTAAAAACTAGAAAAAGCAAGTAAATCTATTATCTAATAGCTAATGCTTGGGCCTCTTGCCGCCACGAGAAATTTCTAATTTTTGAGTCTTGTTGGAAAATTAGGATCTTTGTCATTAATATCACCCTCTAAGCATTACTATCCAGAGGTATCTTTGTCATTACCTATGGATCTGTATAAGGATCTTTGTCATTAATATCATCCTCTAAGCATTAACATAAGATAGAAAAAACATAGCATGTCAAGTCAAGATTTTGTTTGAGTGATGAGTACATTTTTAGTAGGGTCATGATAAAGGAGTTCGACAAGCAATGTCACTAACATCAAGGTACATAGAGCGATTGGTGCTCTTGATTAAATACGAGTTCCATGCCCTAATACATGACAAAATCCAATGGAAACATTGCAATCCACCTAATCTTGAAATCTTGAAAAATTGATGAGTATGCTGGATTTTGAATGAGATCTAAAATTCTACTTTATCCATATGAAATCCAATGAAGTAGGAACCACTCTCAAACATCATGAGTCATTTCATGGTAATGTTAAAAATTGAAGTGAAAGGATGAAAATGAAGATTAAGGTCACTTTTACTTTAAGAATTTAACATTAACATGAATCACATATCCATACTAGGGCCATAGGCTTAATCATTAGGTTGCCCCACTCAAAAATTACTATTTCTTTGAAAAAAATTGCATTTGGAATGTTTTTGCAAAAAAGGCTAAGGAGCGAAAATTTCGCTCTTGGGGTCGCTCTCGAAATTTGCTTCCTGCAAGAGTGATTTCGAGAGCACGCTCCTGGGGTCACTCCCGAGTTGTTCCCAAAAGGAGCACACTTCCGTAGCAGGTTCGAGGGGGGGGGGGGGGGAAGCCACTCCCCTGCAACCCTATCGGGGAGTCTTCCTTGGAAATCCTGTCTATGGGGGTCCTATCGACCTAACATCCCTTTTGATCCCTAGATGGTCCTTTGCATAGTGGGCACATTGAACTGACTCTGCTACTGATGATGGCTTCCACATTTTAACCATGGACCTGATTCGAGGGTTTAATCCATACATGAAACACTCAACTTGATGTTCATCAATATCTAGATAGGGACCATACTTTACATGTTCCATAAACCTCATTTCATATTCTTCCACTGTTTTGTTACCTTGGGTTAACATGTGGAAGGCTCTGGCCTGCTGCTCTTGAGAGTAAGGTGGAAAGTACTTTGCGTGAAACTTTTCTTCGAACAACTCCCAGGGAACATTGCCTGATGTGATATACAATTGTTTTTCTAGATTTTCCCACCAAAACCAAACCACTTTCTCTTAGCTGAAATATAATTATCTTTGTCTTGGAGGTAGAAGAATATTCTCTTAAAACACCTTGTCATTCCTTCCAGCCATGCTTCAACGCACTCTACGACTCGTCCTCTTGAAAATTTTGGAAGCTTAATCTTTTGTAGCTCCCTAGAAATATCCTCATGAGGTTGTCTATAATCTAACCCTCTAAACCCCTATGGATTTCCCTCCTCAAGGTGAGGTCGTTCTTCCTTGGTACTGGCTATCGACGACTCTTTTAATGTTTCCAAGATAGCTTCCAACGAGCACATTATAATGGTTAGTTTAGGTACTGTAGAAGTTTGTGCTGACGGTGTTGCTAGTGGCGGCGATGGTGGTGGCGACGGTGGTAGAGATGCCACTGATTGACATCGTCGTTGATATGTCTCTATCGTCACAACTTTTCCCTAGTCACAAAATAATTTTTTTTTAATATTTTATATATGTCGTCCATAAATAATGTCGCTCATGAATAATGCCGTATGATTCCTACATGGCTTCCTCCTCATGGTGTTTAGTTATCTTTGATGTTTTCGAGAATACATATTCAAAATGTAACTCCAATTTACATTTTAACCAACAGATGTGGATAAAGGTATAGACTCAAGTCAACTTGTAGACATATGCTTATATCGAATTTATATTTGTGTAGATAACAATTGCAGGTATCTGCAATTAGATGGTTTAAATACCAACTTTCATTATTATGACAAAGATATTATAGAAAAACTATTAAACCAAGTAGTAAAGATTAGACATCTTTCACCTATGGTGAAGGATTCAGAGTCCATATATATATACAAACTTCTCATATCTTTAAACAATAAGTCGTCATCCTTCATTTTTATATTCTATTCCACCCACTTCAAAGTCATACTATTTAAAATAGTAATATTACATAAAAATATGTTCCCAATCTGACCTCGGTTAGCCTATATCTTTAAACAGCAAAAAAAATAAAATAAAATAAAAAGAACCTATACGAGTAAAATCCAAGTTGTAGACGACTACGATGTCTCATCCGTGCTTTTAAGTTTTCATTATTTATACCAAAATTTTAATGATAATAATAATGTTTACAATCCACGCAGGTCACAATAATATGATTCAATTATATTATAATATGCAGTTTTTGAATCTTGTGGTTGAATAATTGTATTGCATTATAGTGGTGAGTCTGCCTTTATTTTGATTTTATATTCGCTTAGGGAACATATCTGTTTCCTTTTTAATTGTTCATACCTATAGTGGGTTAATGATATTAAATCTCTCTCATTATTATATTGACTGAAATTTTATCTTAGCCCTTTGTTGTCTGCATGCATTTCAGGGACAATTACTTTATGTGCTAATCATTTTGTCTAACTACACAGATTTCTGATCAGTAGGGAGTAGGGACACCTCCCCTATCACTGGACAGGCACCAGTCCCAACAAAGTACTAATTAGTAGTGACCTTAGGCTAATTGCTCATAGTTATTGTATAGGTTTTCTAACAGCAGATTTGTGAGGTGTCAAGGCCTAAACTCTAGGCCTCATTTCAAAATGATAACCTACATTTGGATGATGGTGATTGTAATTGGAATGAAGTTAACATAAGTAATTCGATGTTTGAAAGGATTTTGATAGTTGTAAATTTTCCATTACTTCTAAACATGCGGATATATGAATATTAATGATTGTTTTTAATAATGTTTTCAATTAATTTGGGGTTTGAGACTTTTGTCATGAATGGGATTTTTATTCCCCTCCGCTAAAAATTAATTTTTGATTATATAAAATTGAAGATGGCCATTGTCACCAAATTAATATATCTCAGGTTGCAGAGGAGCTCGCTGATATCTATGACTTTGTGGCACCCTGTTTTCCTCCAAGGTAAGTATGGATTTCATTGGATATCCCTTTCCTAGGATAACTTTTCTCCGGTCTGTCTTTTACATTCTTCTTATGGCTCATTTCTATTTTTGTTTTATGCAAAATTGAAAAAAAGAAAAGTGTTTGAGTAACTTTGGTTCATTGCATTTGTAGAATAATTTCTATTAATATCCGTGTTGTCTTGGATGAGTTGAACTATGATTTAGACTTTAGATCCAAAAGGAGCTTTCTACTGTTTATTTTACCGTTTTAAATTGATTTCTTGAGTAATTTAACATATTTGCGTGTTTTGTTAATGACATTAATTAGAATTTTATTGGTTAGTTGGCATGCATGTAACATTATATAATTTTATATTGAGTTATGCTTAAGAAGTAATAGTATTTTTGGTCGTGCTTGTCATGAGTCATTGATACCCTTTTTCCTAGTTCTACTTTTTGTTATCTACTTTAACTTTCCATTACTGAACATGTAAATATAGTCATGAAAACTTTTGAACATAGGCTACTGAAGGACACACATTGACCAGGTTTTGGGAAAGCTAAGGAATTACGTGAGGGTAATCCTAAATAGCCTTGTACTAGGGATGACTAGTGCTAAAATGATGCTATTCATAGCCTGCTATGGATATTACATGTCAAACTTCACTAAGTATTTTAAGTCTACATTACATTACCTGACCTGCTCTTGGAGTCTTGGGTACTCCCACTGTTTCAGTCATGTTGATAAGTTTGATTGAAGTGGACTCACAAAACTCACATAATGAGCAAAATTTCCAATTGCTATTGTGAATGCCTAGAATCTCCTACAGCCCTATTATTGCACTGGTAATTTTCAAATCTTTGATGCAAAGTGAATCAAAGACCTTAGTGATAGTAATGAAAGAGCTCATGAAAAAAAACAAAAAAACAATGTTGAAGCCTTAAGGCAGATGCAGGAAAGACTACTACTGGATTACAGTGAAAATAATTTGCTAAAACAATAGGCAGTTAATCTAGAGGAGAGCTTACAGGAAATGGAAAGGAAATTATGGGACAATGAAAAAGATTACACAAAAGCAAAGGTAGGTAGACAAAACAAGTAGTTGGAGGTTTTTCCCAAAAATGAAGGCATTAGTGACAAAAGTAAAAGAGTCAGAGATGGAAATGATAGGATAGGTCAAAATTTCCAAGTCGTGTGCACTAATAGCAGGTATCCAACCAGGGGGTGATTGAAGACAAGGTCATGACAACTAAAGATGTGAAAAGAGTAATCTGGGAGGAGCATGAGAGGTAGAGCAAGACCAAGAATATTATTGTAAAGAGGGTTAAGGAAAGAAGCAAGAGTGAGGATACCATAGAGGTAGTGTTATCACACAAATTTGTGCCTAAGGTGAACATTATCAGAGTGACAACTGTAGGCAACTTAGCCCTGTCACTTGCTAAATGCCTCCCAAATTGGGCTGTTGCTTTTCCAGCCACTGGGAGTTGTCCCTAAAGTTGTATGCTGTTTTTTCTGAATTAAAAATCTGCATATAAGTTTAGACATAAATTAGTGCCAAGGCTGCTGACAAAGTGCCCCAAGGAACCTCAGAACATGGTAAAAATTGTAAGTACAGAGTTTGGAAATAGTTCCTTAATATTCTGCAGCGAAGGGAGAAATTAATGAAGTAGAATATATGCCTTGAGTGAAAGAAAGATAAAAAAAGGCATGAAAGAAACAACACAATCACTATTAGATGATTTGCACATAGAAAATAACCTCGGAAATTGAAATAGTTGAATGCATAGAAGAGTTGTTAATTTTGGGCAACTAGGTCCAAACTCCATGTTGCATTGCTCATATGATGGAGGTGATATTTTTTTTGGATTCCTCTTTCGGAGAGGTGCAAGATTGATTTAAAGATCATCTTGTTTGGATGAGCAGAACTTATATTTTGAATTTATTTTCCACACGTGCAAATTGTCAAGGTCGGCCAAAATTTAATGTAGGCTCACAAGCCCCAAAAGATGTGTCACTCACCCCAGTCATGGATACAAATAGGAGAGACATGATGCTCATTTCATCATTCACTCATCTCACACATCTCTCTCTCATCTGATTGGTTCGTACAGCCTTAGAGGCTTCTCTCTCCTCCACACGTGTGAAATCAGGAAGCTGCAATTTCAGACTGGTTTAGGGCAAATCTGGAAAGCGTTGACCAGCATTGACTTTGGGTCAACCTCCACCATTTGACTGCGTTTTTGAGGTAGGAAGTCCGATCTTGGAAGGCCGCATTTGAGGGCACATAAATCGAGGTCAAACGTTGACCTTTGACTGCCGCATTTATTGCAGCGTTGACCGCAAAGTTGACTGGTTTGACCGCAGATTTTTACTGATGCGTTGACTGTCTTGTGGACTGATTTTGGGGTGAGTTTGACTTCAAAGGAAGGCCGAGTTCGACCATGTTTGACTGAACCTGATTGGAGGTTGAAAGGGCTGGTTTGACCAACGAAGTCTTTGCCGGCTAGGGCATCCTGTTGACTGCTGTAAAATACATTTCTCTCTCTCTCTCTTGAATAAGAAGAATTACAAATTCTTGTCTCTTGTGTTGGCTTGTCTTCTGTCGATTTATTTTATGTTCTATCAGCATTTAAAAATTAATTTCAATGATTATGTGATTGCTAATCTGAAATTGAATCGGGCGAATAAGAAGAAAGATTGAAGTAAACTGCTCTAAGCATAGAACATACCATGGCTATCTAAAATTAACATGGTAGCAGAGCTAAGGTGAAGACAAAGCCCAAGCAAGAGTGAAAAGCAATCACTGGAGAAGTTGAATAATCAAGGACCAGGATCAATGACCTCCTCATCGATGATAAGCTGACTGATAAGTCTGATTATCATGCTTGGAAAATGTCTTTGGATCTGACTTTGGAAGATCAAGATGTTATGGATTATGTGCAGGGGAAGATCAATGAGCCTCCATCAAATGCACCGGCTGCCACTAAGACAAAGTACAGGAAAGGGGAAGTCAAGGCGAAAAAGATCATCAAGGATTCTATTCATAAGCACTTGGTTGCTTATATCTCTGAGCTGGGCACATCTAAGGAGATGTATGATAAGTTGGTTAACATGTTCAGGGTTAGCAATGCTAATCAAATTCTCTTTTTGAAGAACAAGTTGAAGGATATCAAGAATGGCAAAGGAGAATCCATCCAATCCTATTTTATGAGAACAATCGAAATCAAGAATGATCTCTTAGCTATTGGAGAAGCCATAGCTGATCGAGAGCTCACTCTCATTGCTCTTGGAGGACTCCCTCGAGATTGGTATTTATTCAATACTACAATTCTTAATTATAATGTGATTCTTGATTTTGATGAATTATTGACGAGATGCACTCAAGAGGAGACAAGGATGAGAGACCATCCCTCTAATGGGAATGGAAGTGACCCTACTGCCTTCACCGCTCATGAAAAGAAGAGGAGCAATGCTGGTCCAATAAATCAAAACCGTGGAAAAGCGGGTCCCAAAAGAAGAAAAGGAAGATGTTACACTTGTAACAAGTTTGGTCACTATGCAAGAGAGTGCCCTAATAGAAGGGACTCTCTCGGAGATGATGACAATAACAACTTCAGGGGGAATGGAAATCAAAGGAATAACAGGTTCAAGGGAAAGAGTAAGGCTCCCTCTGATCGAAGTGGAAATGGTCAACCTTTCAAGAGGTCAAGGAATTCTAGGTATGATGAACCTAATGTTGTTGATAAGAAAAATAAATATGTTCTTATATCTGCCCTCTCTGTTGCATCTCCTTCCGACACCTTGGACAATTGGTTGATTGATAGTGGTGCCTCAAGGAACTTCACTTTATATAAGGAAGCCCTCTCTAATTTTATTGAAAAGGATACTAATTTGGAAATTATCCTTGGAGACAATGCCACCTATCCCGTGAAAGGGACAGGGATTGTGACCCTTCATATAAACCAAGGTCAAGTCCTCCGCTTGCAAGATGTGTTGTATGTACTTGACTTGAAGAAGAATCTAGTGTCTATCTCGGCAATTGAAGACAAAGGATTCAAGGTGGCATTCATCAATGGAAAGACACACATTTGGAAGAGGAACTTCAATGAAGCGTTCACTCTTGGCTTTACAGTTGATACACTCTATCAGGTTGGAGGAAGTTCGCTGGGGGCCATGACATGTGACACAAATCTTCAATCCGAGATATGACACCGGAGGTTTGCACACCTTCATTATAAATCCCTTCTTGAAGCAAGGAAGGTGGTGACAGGGATGCTCGATTTCAAAGATGATCATGAAGGTGTATGTCAGGGTTGTGCCGAAGGAAAGCATACAAGGAGACCATTCCCCTCAAGTGTCACGAAGACATCTGATATTTTACAATTGATACATTCTGATCTATCTGGTATGCTGCCCATAACATCCTTAGGAGGATGCTTATATTATATCACTTTTATAGATGACTTCTCCCGCGAGACTTGGATATTCTTTGAAGAAGAGGGAAGCAACATTCAAGTGGTTCTGTACCTTCAAGGTCTTGGTTGAAAATCAAACAGGAAAGAAGATCAAAATTTTGAGGATCGATAATGGAACTGAGTATGAGTCGAATGAATTCAATGACTATTGCAGGGAAGCTGGCATCAAGAGGGAGACCACCACTGTGTATACTCCTGAACAAAATGATGTTGCTGAAAGGAAGAATAGAACCATTTTGGAAGCTGCCTGTGCCATGCTTTATGACCAAGGTCTTCCAAAGTTCCTATGGGGAGAAGCTGCCAACACCGTTGTGTATCTTAAAAATAGATGCCCACATTCTGCATTGGACTCCAAAACTCCCGAAGAAGTCTTCTCTGGTAAGAAGCCCGATGTCTCTCATTTCAAAGTTTTTGGCAGTGAAACAGGACTCGGCGATTAATCGGCTAAATCGCGAGTCATACTCTGCTCGGCGGCCAAACGAGCAGAGTCGAATATCCGTGATTCAGCTCGGCGATTTTCCCGATTTTCTCGACTGAATCGGCAGTTTAGGGTTTTAGATTTTTTTTTTAAATTGTCAGCGTCGGGTTTTAAACAGTCCCGCCGCCGTCCGTTTCGCTGCTCGCACACTCGCTCGCTGAGGATATGTGGTCGCTCGAGCATCAAAGCATCATCGTGGTCGCTGGAGTGTGAAGTCACGACTGCAATAACCGCATCATCGTGATTCGTGGAGCAACGCCAGAGTCCAGACATAAAATTCATCCACAGTGCACACTTTTGTTGTCTTCCTGCGCGGAGGTTCGGGTTCATTATACTATACACTTTTGTCTATCGTTCGAACTTCATATTATATTCCCTGAAATGATATTTGTAACAATGGGCCGCGAAACTAATCTACTGTTGTGTTGATCAGTCCCCATTTCCATTCAACTGTTTTTTATGGGCCGCGAAACTAGTTTTTGGCATGGAAAGAAAAAATAAATTAAATTACCTGGACTTGATTGCCTTAAAAACTAAAAAACATGACAATTATTTGTGTAGTAGTAGGGATTGATTGAAGCTACTGCTTTCCTAATGAAACTTCTGCAAAAATCGCTGAAATTTATTTTCCAGTGCTCACATTTTGGTATGAAAATGTCTTGTTTCGACTCTTGAGTGCCTCTTGAGTTGATTCAAATTTGGTGTGATAATGTCTTGTTTCGACTCTCGAGTGCCACTGGATCGCTGAGTTTTTGTAGGCAGATGACTTATAAGTCAGCACTGATTTCAGTGAAAACATGTTACAGTTTCTCTTTTCAACATTATTGAATAAATTATAAAAGGACTGTGTTCCCAAAATCATTGGTTTAAACTTTACATCACTATAGGCAGTACTAAACCATAAGGCTTTTGCAGGACTGCATGATGTGATTCATCATTCGAGTCTTACTCCACAAGTGTCTCTTGCTTTTTAGGCGTTAACTATTGTTTCTGTAATAAACAAAGTTACAAGCAGTCCCTGCTTCCTGTATCATGTATTTTTTAGTATTTACAAAGTGTCTCTTGCTTTTTCGGTGTTAAGTTTTAACTATTGTTTCTAACTTTCTGTAATAAACAGTCCCTGTTTGTATATGAAGATATATTGTAATAAACAGTCCCTGTTTTCACTACCATTAGCATCCAAAAAATCACCAATAACTTTCAAGTTTCTATCACTGTCCATCTCTCCTACTTATCTGCATTTTTAATTTTTATTTATTTTTTGTCTTGCAGGCAGCAGGAGCCATAAATTAAACAAAAGCAGCAAAGCCACAACTTTAAATCTCGATTCTTCAATATTAACAGAAGCCACAATTTAAACACAAGTCCAAAACAACTACAATGCCGAGGGAGAAGGATTTTGCTTGGGCTTATTGTGACAAGATTCCCGAAAGCGCCAAGCTCCTTTGTAAATTTTGCAAAAGAGAATGTAGTGGAGGCATCTATAGATTCAAGTACCACCTTGCACACATACCCGGGCATGATATAGGTCTCTGTGACAAGGTTGACGATAATGTCAAACACCAAGCAACCTTGGCCCTTGACATGTTGAGTCAGAATAATGCTAAGAGAGCAAAGCAAAAACAAGAAATAGGAACTCTTGGAGCTGACCTTTCTTCTTCCAATACCCCCTTTTCATATCCTTCTGTTGAGTCCTCAATGCCATTCCCAAGTTTTTCACACATGCCTCCAAGTCCAAGTCAAAGTCAAACTCAAGCCCAGATGAATCAACCTGGATTCAACACTGGAGGTGGAAACATAAACACTTTTTTTCCTCCCCGCACAAAACCTGGTTCCCAACCTACCTTGGATGGCACTGGTTGGAAAAAAGATATCCATAAACAGGCAAGGAAGGCCATTGCTAACTTTTGGTTCTATTCTGACATACCTTTCCATTGTGCTAGAAGTCCTTATTGGCAAGCTATGATTGATGCAGTCGCTGTTGTAGGTCCAGGATTCAAAGCCCCTACATCAGAGAGCCTTAGGACAGATTTATTGTTAGAGAGTGTTGAAGATGTCATGCTTGTGCTAGCTGAGTTTCGTTCATCATGGATAGAGACGGGGTGCACCATCATGAGTGATGGATGGACTGATAAGAGGAATAGAACTTTAATAAATTTCCTTGTATCTTGTCCAGCAGGCACAATGTTTCTCAAATCAGTGGACGCCTCAGAAAAGGTTAAGACTGCCCAACTTATTTGTGAAATGATGGAGGAAGTCGTTCAAGAAGTGGGAGAAGAACATGTTGTACAAATTGTCACCGACAATGCAGCTAATTATACCGCTGCTGGTAGACTTTTTGAGACTAGGCACCCCACTATTTTTTGGACCTCTTGTGCTGCCCATTGCATAGATTTAATGCTTGAGGACATTGATAAGCTTCATTGGATACATGAGGTTGTGGAGAAGGCAAAATCCATAACCAAATACCTGTACAACCACACTATTGTCCTAAACACCATGAGAAAATACACTGAAGGTAAAGAAATTGTTCGACCTGCAGTGACTAGATTTGCAACAAATTTCATATCTTTGCAATCTGTGGTTGAGCAAAAGATAAATCTGAAGAGGATGTTCTTGGGGCCTGAGTGGATAGCATCTAAACATTCCAAGACCCTTGAAGGCATTGAAATTGTTTCACTTGTGTTTAATGACGGTTTTTGGAAAGATGCCGAAGAGATTATTGCTTTGACAGAGTCCCTTGTCAGAGTTCTCAGGTACTTCAAGTCTTTTAACTTTTTTCATTTTTAAAATTTCATTTCAAGCTTCTTTTTATTTTCAAAGTTTCATAATTCATTAATTTTGAAAGCTAACTTTCAGGATGGTTGATGGTGACAAACCCGCTATGGGTTACATTTATGAGGCGATGGATCTCGCAAAGGAGGCCATCAAAAGAATATATGGGGATGAGGAGGCAAAGTATTTGCCTCTTTGGGATATTATTGATGCACGTTGGGATAGGCAATTGCATTCCCCCTTACATGCTGCTGGTTACTTCTTAAACCCACAATATTTTTATGATAAGAGCAAATTTAATGAAGATGGGGAGGTTGGCAGAGGACTTATGACATGCATTGAAAGGTGCTCCCCTGATCCAGAAATTCAAAGCCGTGTCTTTTCCCAACTACAGGATTATAGGACGCCAGCCAAATTATTTGCCTATACCAGTGCTATACGAGAAAGGATTAGGATGTTGCCAGGTACCCTAAGGCTTCATCAATTCATTAAATTTGTTTAAAATTTATTTTGTATGTTAAATGTTTTATTAATTTTGTTTTCTTTTAAGTTTTTACTATTTAGTACTTACTACTCACAAACACTTGGCATTTGCTAGGTCTTTGGTGGCAAAATTTTGGTAGTGATACCCTAGATTTGAAGAGATTTGCCATTCGAATCTTAAACCAATCATGTAGTGCTTCAGGTTGTGAGCGCAACTGGAGCATGTTTGAAAAAATACATTCTAAGAAGCGTAATCGATTGACACAAAAGCGCTTAAATGACATTGTATTTGTCCATTACAATCTACGACTTCGCAACAAGCAAATACTAGGTGAGAGCCTGAATTTGAAGTTTTCATAATTTGATTTGCACTTTAAAATTTAACCTTTAAAGTTCTAACTTTAATTTACATTTCAATGTCTCACGATAATGACAGGTTTGGATCATTCACCAATCGACCTTGAGGAGATAGATCTGCAAACTACAAATGCATCAGATTGGGTCCAAATAGAGGAGGAGCCTCCTCTTTTAAGTCTACATGACTTGGAGAACTTAGAGAGTCAAGCAAGTGAAGGAGTGGGAGGAATTGCTTCTAGTTCTCACTCTTAGAGTCTTAGACTCTCAGTTATTGATTTTTTACTAATTTGCTTGGCAGTATTTTCAATTTTGTAAACTTTTAGAAGCATACGCTTCTGGTTCTATGTAGTCACTGGTTAGGACTCAGTACTTCGGATCATGTTTGGACTCATAACATATATAAGATACTTATTCATTCATGATATTTTGGACATCTATTGATATTATGCATTGTTTGGACATGGCTTTATTGAATATCAATGAAAAATATTTGTTTTAATTCAATATATGTGTATATCTTTATTTATTGAATTTGCCGATTTTTTCCCGATTTTTTCCCGATCCGATTCAAACTCTTCGCTCTTTTGCCTCGCCGATTTATTGCCGATTCCGAGTCTGGTAACATTGGTTTTTGGAAGTCCTGTTTATTTTCAAGTACCGAAAGAAAAGAGAAGCAAGTTGGATGCTTCTGGGAAGAAGGGAACGTTTGTGGGCTATAGTGAAACCTCGAAGGCATACAGAATCTATGTGCCCGGTCAAAGAGAAGTGGAGATATGCCATGATGTCACCTTCGATGAAGATGTTGCCCCCAGGAAGGTTTGAAATCTTCCTATCTCAAAGGAAGACAAAGAAGAAGAAGAAGTTGGAAGGCACGAAGAACTAAAGGATGAACCAATGCCTGATGTTGAAGGACCGATGGATCCTATAGATCTACCTTCTTCAAATAAAAGAAGACCTTCATGGCTTAGAGACACTCTCAAAGATGCCGAGGGACACACTGCTCCAAGGGGAACATTCTGTGAAAGTAAGAAGCCGAGTAGGTATAAAGGGTACCTAGCAGCCATGGGTACTATTGTACAATCTGAGCCTGGAACTTTTGAAGAAGCCATAAAGCATCAAGTTTGGAAGGATGCTATGCACGAGGAATATGAGTTAATCGTGAAGAATGATGTATGTGATGTTGTCCCTAGACCAAAGGACAAATCTGTTGTCACCTCTAAATGGCTCCACAAGATCAAGCATGGAGCCGATAGAAGTGCTGAAAAGTTCAAGGCTTCTCTCAAAAGGAAGGCATAGATTATGATGATATATTTGCACCTGTTGCTCGCTATACCACCATTCGATCGATCATTGCCCTTGCTACAATGCAAGGATGGAGTCTCCATCAAATGGATATGAAGACTGCCTTCTTACATGGTTCAATCAAGGAAGAGGTCTATGTGGAACAACCTCTGGGGTTCGAAGTCCAAGATAGAGACACATTTGTATGCAGGTTGAAGAAAGCCCTTTATGGGTTGAAGCAAGCCCCTAGGACTTGGTATGAGAGAATTGATAGCTACTTGATGAAGCTGGGCTATACTCGAAGTGATGCTAATCCAAACTTTTATTTTAAGGTTGATAATGATAGGCCTCTCTTTCTAGTTCTCTCTGTGGACGATTTCTTCCTGATAGGTGCTGACCCTCTCATTCATCATTATAAAAGGGAGCTAGCTTCTGAGTTCGAGATGAAGGACCTAGGACCGATGCACTATTTCCTAGGCTTGGACTTCTGGCAAAAGCCAGGTGAGATTTTCCTTTCTCAAGGAAAATATGTTGTGAAGCTGTTGGAGAGATTTGGGATGGTGGGCTGCAGGTCCGTGACTACTCCGATGGAACTCAACTTTAAGAAGTTGTGTGGAAGTGCTACTGTGCCCAAGTTGGAAAATCCTACAGAGTATAGTCAACTTGTGGGGGCCTTGATGTTCTTACTGAACTCATGTCCAGACATATGTTTTGCATTGAACACATTGAGTCAATACATGGTCGAGCCTCATCACATTCACTGGATTGGTGCCAAGAATCTCTTGAGATATCTTTGGGGCACAATCAACCATGGGCTGAGATACACTGCCAGGAGTATGAGGCTCCATGGATATACCGATGTTGATTGGGTAGGCAATGTGATGGATCGTAAGAGCACATCTGGATGTTGCTTCACCTTAGGTTCTACTTCGATCTCTTGGATGAGCAGGAAACATAAATCGGTTGCTTTGAGCACCATCGAGGTCGAATACATTGCAGCAAGTATGGCCTGTTGTGAAGCTGTTTGGTTGAGAAAGCTCTTCAGTGAGCCGTTTGGGCATGTGCTGGATACCACCGTTATTCTTTGCAATAACCAAAGTGGGATTCGTCTTTCTAAGAATCTCGTGTTCTACGACTAATCCAAGTATATTGATATTAGGTACCACTTTGTCCGGGACATGGTACAACGAGGTGCCGTAAGGCTCCATCACATTGGGACTGATGAGCTGGTTGCTGATATTCTCATGAAACCCCTGGGGAAGGTCAAATTATTAACCTTCTGTGAGAAGCTTGGTATCATGGATAGACCCTATTTTGAGGGTCCCGCTTGAGTTGGATTATGAGCTCTAGGAGCTCCAGGGGGCTTGGGAATAGCTTCTTGGAGCTATAAGCAACCATAGGGCTCGGTTCGCCTTACTTTGTTGGTGGGCTTCTTCCCCACCATTATGATATTGAGCTGGTTCACCCTCTCTTTGATCTATGCCCCACATGCATCCTACCCATGGAGTCTGAGACTCATGGGAAGTAACTCTCATTTGGCCAATGAGTTGGGAAAAGAGGATAGAGCTCGATAGCATTACTGAAGGACACATCAAGTTTTGCTGTACTCTCTATATCTAGGATGGGATGTGTCCAAGACTCCAACCACTTGATCTGGGATCAAGTCTGGATGAGTTTTTTTACCTCTAAACTGACTTCGGGTTAGTATGTGACTCTCTCTTGAGTCTGGTTGAGGTTCTTACCTCTAAACTGACTACAGGTTAGTGGAGTGTGATGTCTTTATGACTCACTCTCAATCTTCTTATCTCTTCTATAGCAAAGAAGAGCCAGCAAAGTAGTTACATCAGGATGACACAAGATTGCATGATCTTCATGATATATGGTAGTACATGATGGTACTGGATGTCAGGATTGCATAGGTGGACAGATGGAGTTCTCCCTAGTTGAGAGGGAGTGTTAATTTTTGGCAACTAGGTCCAAACTCCATGTTGCATTGCTCATATCGTGGAGGTGATATTTTTGTTGGATTTCTCTTTCGGAGAGGTGCAAGATTGATCTAAAGATCATCTTGTTTGGATGAGCAGAACTTATATTTTGAATTTATTTTCCACACATGTGCAAATTGTCAAGGTCGGCTAGAATTGTAATGTAGGCTCACAAGCCCCAAAAGATGTGTCACTCACCCCTAGTCATGGATATAAATAGGAGAGACATGATGATCATTTCATCATTCACTCATCTCACACATCATTCTCTCATCTGATTGGTTTGTACAACCTTAGAGGCTTCTCTCTCCTCCACACGTGTGAAATCAGGAAGCTGCAATTTTAGATTGGTTTGGGGAAAATCTGGAAAACGTTGACCAGTGTTGTCTTTGGGTCAACGTCCACCATTTGACTGCGTTTTTGAGGCAGGAAGTCCGATCTTGGAAGGCCGCATTTGAGGGCACATAAATCGAGGTCAAATGTTGATCTTTGACCGCAACATTTATTACCGTGTTGACCACAGATTTTGACTGTTTTGTGGACTGATTTTGGGGTGTGTTTGACTTTGAAGGAAGGCCGAGTTTGACCATGTTTGACTGAACTTGGTTGGAGGTTGAAAGGGTTGGTTTGACCAACAAAGTCTTTGTTGGCTAGGGCATCCTGTTGACTGCTGTAAAATACATTTTTCTCTCTTTGCTGAATAAGAAGAATTACAAATTCTTTTCTCTTCTATTGGCTTGTCTTCTATCGGTTTATTTTATGTTGTATCAACATTTACTTTCAATGATTATGTGATTGCTAATCTAAAATTGAATCGGACTAATAAGAAGAAAGATTGAAGTAAACTGCTCTAAGCATAGAACATACCATGGTTATCTAAAATTAACAAGAATTCATCTTGATATATTGGCATAGAGGCAGGAAATCCACCACAGATGCAATAGATTAGGGTCTGCTTTGTCAATTTGCCGTGGAGTGAAGGATATGCTATCAGGTCTGGAAAGGATGGGAAAAGATGGTTGCAATGAGCTCTTGAAGTTTGTAAAAGGAATTCAGTCCTGTGCCCAAGAGTCTCTGACTCATCCTTATAGTAGTCTAGAGGAAGAGGCTAACAATGTATGTGCTCCAGATGTGTGAGATAATGAAGGGATCAAATTCCAAGTCAATCTCTTTCATGGCAGTCTATCTCCCTATTTAATGATGTGCTCCTCTAGTAAACCTAGCAGTGGAACACACTCATTGATGCACAACTTGACCCTTGCAATTTTAATTTAGAGTAAGGCATGTGAACTTACATGCAAGCAAATCCAAGACACATGAACTCCTTATGCATGCAAATATCCATGATTATGATTTCCAATATTTGAAGGAATAATGCAAAACCAAGCTAAGTGAAAAGGTCTTAGAATCTGTTATAACTTATATTATATGAGGCTTCATCTTGTGCTTTTCATCACATTGATGTAGACTTGCTGCCGATACTCTTGAGCATTGGATTGACTTGGGTTCTCTTCATTGCATTTGATCACTTGATGGAGATTTTTGGTTGGGGGAGCCTCACTCCTCCTTGGGTGGATGGTGATTGTGCTTGTTGCATGGTGTTTTTCTCACAAGTGCTTGCCTTGTTGATCCCTTTGATTATACTTTTGATGGACATGGACCATGATATATTTATTGTGGTTTAAGTTACTGATTCGATTAGCAGGGTAGCTAAGGTCCGTAGAACATGTTTGTAATTGACAAACACAGGGTAGGGCCCCTCATTCACCTTGTTCCAAACCTCCACTCTTTAGGCCCAGTTTCCTCCTAAAAGGGCCAAGGGGGGATTACCAATTTATACCTCAACAAACTCCATGTAGGAATTGCTATTGATATTTTTAACACCGCTGCTAAGTGTTGAATTTGCTGATTTTCTGATTTGATAATTTCTTCCTATTGATCTTTTATTAAATTATCTTTTAAACCACTGATATCATGAGCAATTATACATAAAATCTCAACAGTAATATAAAGAAAAACAGTAGGAACATAAAGAGACTGCCATGCACAATAGAGACAACAAATTTTCCTTGGGAAACCCAAACTTGGGGGAAAACCCAACAAGTTTTCTTCGAGGAGAATTGTTCTTTAGCAAGGTTCACAATTACATAATTTTTCTAGAATTTTGTGCCAAAACCAGACCCAAAGTACTAGTCAAACCTGGTCAAATATCAACCAATAACAGAAAAGTCAACATTGGTCAACTGTCAAACTTTGGCCTGTGGTCAATATGCAGTCAACTTGGCCTACGTTCAAAGTCTGTGGTCAAAAATCCATGCACTTAGCCTCAATCAATGGTCATATTTCAGTCAAGCTTGGTCAGATCCTTCACTTCCTTTCTGGTCACATGTGTAGATATCTCTTGTTTAGATGTTGTTGTGTTGTAGGATGGTCAAAATGATGATGACTTGTGTATTTATACTTGTCAAGTGGGTTTGACCAAGGGTCACACCCATTCATGGTAGGGCCAACTTGTCAACTTGGAGGCTACGTGAACACCAAAAATTAAACTTTTAATTTATTTTCATAATTTTTCTTGGTTGATTTGGGAGGCATCTTAGCATGTGGGAATACCTCTTGATGCTACATAAAAATCAATACTCCCTCTTAGCGAGGGAGGTATTCTCTGCAACAAATTTCTCCTTAGCTGAAATTTCTCCTCCATAAAAAATGTTCATGAGCTTTCCATTTTGATGCATGTGCATAGATATCTCCATCCTGGAGTGGACAATGTAACTTTTCATATATCTAAGGTTGGGAAAAGTTCTTTATGGCTCCTTAGGCAAATGTATCAATCTCCTTTGGCCATGATCTAGCCTAGGCATCGAAATTTTTTTAGCTTCTTGGGAGAGAATTTGCCACTGGACCATGTTACCATTCAAACTTGCAGGGGACCTAAAAGGGGTTCCTAAGAGGGAAACTGCTAGGCTAAGGGCAATGATGGAGGCTTAGCCCACTGTGACCACGGCTAAGACTCCCTGTTCTTTACGAACTTTCACCGATGGAAGGAGTCCCGATGTTTTGGGAAGCCACTTATAAAGGATATATCAATGAATAGGTATGAAGTGATCCCAAAACCCATTTTCCAAGGAGGAGGTGAAGAATGGAACTTGCTTGTTTTTCAAGCAAGGGACTTGCCTTCCAAGTGAGAGGGGGTAAGGATTGGAGGGTAAGGGTGAAGGATACAACTTGTAGAGGTACTACCCGATCCCTGAAATCCTATAAAAACTTGGATTCCCAAATAGTCCTTGATGATTTAATGTTTGACAAAATGGGACCACACGAGACCAAGTGGACTAAACCCAAGTTCGAGGATGAAATATAGCAACAATGATGCTCCTATCTTGGATAAGGTGAGGGGAAAGGATCAAACAAGAATTTTTGCTTCAATGGGTCAAATTGGTCCTACTAGGTTCTAGCCTTAGGGATGCCTAGGCAAAACTTGGTCCTAGAGCTAGGGCTTGAGGTTCTCGGAGAGTCCATTGTCGGAATTACCTCAAATTTGGAGGAGAGTGACGGGACCCAACAACGCAGTAGCCTCTAGGAGATCAAAGTTTTCATGTGGGAGGATTCTCGGGATATTGATGCCCTAGGTGACCTATTATGGCTAGACCTAGGGAAAAGGGGAAAAAGGTAAGAAAGAAGGGGAAAATGACCGACCTTTTGAGGGACCAGTGCTTGATTCCCTTGGAGATATGGAGTCAAGGATGATAATGATTGAGAATTAAGTTTCTTGATCAAGGAGGCTTGGAAAGTCAACTTCGTCCAATGTTAAGGGAAAAGAAGAAAAGTGACCTTCAACCATTTACACTTCATACAAATGGTGCAAGCTTATCGAGACAAAACAATCTCTAGGATATTTCATTCATCTAACAATAGCCCATACATTAAACAAGCTAAATAGACACTTAATTCCACATTCCAATCATGCAGCAACTAGCCCTAATTATAGTGAAGTTCAACAGTATGCAGCAACAAGAATATATCATTAAAAATTACGTACAATGTTAGAGAGTATATCCAACTAGCATCACATTTGCAATAACGAAGCTCCAAGATAAAAAATGGCCCAAATCCATACATCAAAATTCATCCATCATCCAAAATAATCCTCCAAGAAGAAATGCGAATCTAAAGATAGAGAAATCCCAAGTGAAGTGATGATACAAATGAATCCAACGAACATCAATTTATACCTTTTTAGGAGTTCGAATTAGCCTATGAGCTGACATTAGCTCCTAATAATAAAACAATGTGCAAATAAAACCACTTTTGGTGACAAGTCCACCAAAATATCTCACAAAATGGAATAATAAGGCTCTTTGGAGGTCAAATGATAATATGTGCATGTTGTGGGGTCCTCCAAAGGCCTAATAATCTCCATAAGTGCCATAATGATGAATAAACTCCTCAAAATATGATGGACAAGGGGGTGGCCCTTTGTTCTTCAAGTAGTAGACCTGTGGTGTTCCTAGTGGATGTGGGGGCACATAAATGACCCCATGGGTCTCCATATGAGTCAAAGACGCCTGTAGATCCTCTCCAAGGGCTTGAGTGATGGAATGAACGCTGCCATGACATCGTATAAGTCCTGGGAAACCTGCCAAGAGTGCGGGGCTCTTGTGGGGCTTGTTGGGCATAGTTTACCAAGCACATCATCATCATCCCAAAAGTGGATCGCTAGCAATTTCCGAACATAAGCATAGTGCTGTCTACTATTGTGGAGGCCCATAACTCTCTACACACACTCTATATGTGCTAATGTAGTTGTTTGGGGGTTAGGACCCCGTATAGGGAGACCAAACCCAAATGGAAACCACCTGCAATCCTGTATAAGATACAATGCGTACCCTAGCCTTCCAGTACAACCAATCATTAGAATAATCGTGTAAAAGAGTTTTCAAACCATGGATAAAAAAATGGGCTCTTCACAATGGCATGCCCTTCCATAGTGGGCTTTGGCATGTGAGTGTCTCCAAGCTCCAAAGTGGGTTAACCAAGTACCTTATTAAAAGGTTTCAACCCTTAAAGTGGATAGTATGTCAAAGGTACATACCTCTAATGGGGGTGGCAAGTGATAAATGAGTGCAGTGGAGTAGTGAATGAGAGGGGCAATCTTGGGCCATATATTGGGGCATAGGGGGTAGCTAGATAAGGGAAGCCCAGACCTGGGTATATAATGTGTAGTAGGGAGAAACCATGGTACATGAGGAGCCCTGACCTTGATTTTTCCACTCTTCTTTATATGCCTATTATAAATTTTCTTTGATTAACTGCTCGGGGCTCAAAGGATAAGAGCATGATGTGTAAGATATATCAGTGATCACTCCCTTTAGGTAAGGTGGTTCATTTCCCTCTAGGGGTTGGGACAATTATGGGTTCCTGAATGATAAAGGAGGCTCATCTAGGGCCTATGAAACCAGGGTGATGACCATAGATTGGGGTAGAGCTCATTTATTGGCTTTTGCCCACGTGTTAATTATTTTTTTCTCAACCATCTTTTGCAGTTTGTGGTACAATTTCCTGTTGAATGTGGCCATTTATTCTTTTACTTGTTCTTTTAGTTGCTTCATAATTCCAAGCGTGACCCAAGGTGGGGGCAAGGGGACAGGGAAGTTGACCCTATGTAGACCCAGAGAGACATTGTGGACCTAGGAGGGAGAAATGATGAATGGGGGTATAGTGAGTGGAAAGGGAGTAATATATGCAGATAAAGGAGCGGGACCACGCACCCAAAGTCAGGGTTTCCCAAGTAGTACCACCCTAGAACCAAATGGTCAATAAAGGAGATATCACGAGACTAAGATCCAAGGGTAACATCCAAAAGAGGTCAAGGGGACAGGAGCACAAACTAAGCCCACTCTTTCCACCAAATCCCCCCATCAATCCATGCCCATAAGTATCCATGATAAGTAAACTCAATACTCAATTACCAAATGACAAGACATACCTTTAGATTCAGGAGGCCCACCTTCAAACATATGATCAATACAGGTGGGTGAGGGACCACATGGCTGGCTCAAGTGGCCGAGAAATGGCACAACGAGCTAGAAGAAGGCTGCAAGGGGCTACTGGCTGCTAGCTGAGGTCCATCACGGAGAAATTTTTTTCCTAGGGATATCACCCACGAAATGGTGGGTAACAGACCATTCACCTTTCTGTTCAAAGTCCTTTATGACCTAGCCAAGCCCTTTTGGCTTGAAAGGTGAACTACATCTATCTCCTTCGGTCAACATAGAGAAGTCATTTTGGCTTCTAAGGAGAAGATCTATCCAATCCTATAATTTCCTTGGGACATTCACTTTTGGTCGACCTAGCCAAGTCCTTTTGGCTTCAGAGGTGAATGTATCCATCTCCCTTGGTCAAAGTCCTTTTTGACCTCAGGAGATGGTTTCCTTTAATTCGGTAAAAGACATCAACTCTCCCTCTCGATAAGGGAGGCATTTGACATGACACCAAGCTTATCTCTGAAGCATACAAATTTCACTCTAGACAAAGGCTTGTTGAAAATATCGGCAATCTCCTCATCTGTGGATATGTACTGGAGCTCCACTACTCCTCTTTGCACCATGTCTCAAATGAAGTGATATTTGATCTCAATATGCTTCGAGCTGTCATGAAAAACTGGATTCTCTGAAAGCTTGACCTAACTTTGATTATTACAAAATATCACAGTCGACTCAAGCTCCTGATCAAATAGTCCTGGAAGTAGCTTCTGAAGCCACACTGCTTCCTGACTTGCGACTCTAGCTGCAATGTATTCTGCCTCTGCTGTATTGAGTGCAACTAAAGTTTGCTTCCTGCTAAACGAAGCAATCATAGCAGATCCCAGGCTGAAACAATATCCCAACGTGCTCTTCCTATCATCTTCACTTCCAGTCCAATTTGAATCCTTATATCCTTGCAGCTTCACTTCTCCTCTTGAGCCATATCTCAAGCCCTATCCAACTATGCCACACAAATATCTCAAAACATGTTTTGTTGCAACCCAATGTATCTTCCTCGACTCAACCATATATTGGCTTAAGGTTTTTATTGCAAAAAAAATATATGGTCTAGTGTTAACCAGGAACATCAAGGATCCGATCAATTGCCTATACATAGTGGGATCTACCAAATATGAATCTAAAGTGGAGTCTCTAAGCTTCCTCAGATTGGTCACCATTGGTGTAGCTAAGGACTTGTAGTCCATCATATCGAATTTCTACAGGATCTGAATAATGTACTTCCCTTGTCCAGGGAAGATCTCACCAGGTTTTTGCCACACCTCCAATCTCAAGAAATAGTGCATCAGACCAAGATCCTTCATCCCAAATTCTGAGGCTAAATCCTTCTTGCACTTGGTGATAAGTCTCTCTACCCCTGTAAGAAATAAATCATCAACATATAATACCAAGATTAAAGGATCACCCTTAACAACTGTGAAATAAAGATCAGGATCTACATCACTTTTGGTGAAGCCAAACTCATCAAATATCCGTTAATCCTGGAATACCATATCCTAGGAGCTTGCTTGAGCCTGTACAAAGCCTTCTTCAACCGAAAAACAAGAGACTCCTTCCCATGCACCTCAAAGCCTTGAGGTTGTTTTATGTATAGTTCTTCCTCAATTACACCATTAAGGAGTGCAACCTTTACATCCTTCTGTTGTATTTTCCAACCCATAACAGAAGTAAGAGAAACAATAGTTCTAATAAAAGTGTACCTAGAAACTGGAGCAAATGTATCATTATAGTCTACTCCCTCTTTCTCGGAAAATCCTCTTACTACGAATCCCTCCTTGTACTTCTTTATACTGTTATCCATTGCATACTTAATCTTATAGATCCATTTTGAAGTTTGATTTCTTCTCTAGTCTCGAAACTATCTCCCACACATCAATCTTCATGATGGATTGTTATTCCTCCATGATGGCATCCTTCCAAACTTGCTTGCTTGCCGCTTCCTCAAAATTGGAGGGCTCACAATCAATGATGTGGCTCATTAGTGCCATATTACTTGAGTACCTTTGAGGTCGTTTACTTTCTTTGTGTTGAAATGTGTAACTAGCTTCGGTCTTCATAATGTCTATTGTAATCATGTTTTTTTATAATTGATATTAAAGAGAAAATAAATTTATTATTGTCATTCTTAATGCATGGGTTTCATGCTCAAG
This sequence comes from Pinus albicaulis, assembly GCA_034641835.2. Classification (NCBI taxonomy): domain Eukaryota; kingdom Viridiplantae; phylum Streptophyta; class Pinopsida; order Pinales; family Pinaceae; genus Pinus; species Pinus albicaulis. Next base: position 1,451,201,883 of record CM076581.1, read on the forward strand.
ACAAATTTATTTATAGGTTAAGCACTCATTGAGTGCTTCTAGGTTTGTCATAGAGTTATGAAGTCAAAAGAGTCATTGTCATACATGTAAGACCCCTTTGGGAATGGTGTATCTTGTAAAGAATTTTTTTGTCAAGTCAAAAGTGTCATAAAGACCCTCTAAGACCTTGTCAAACAAGTTAGCCTACAAGAAGGATCAAGTCGACCTCATGGGCAACAATTAGACCTCCTAAGAGGCCTATATATAAAGGAACCTCAACTTCATTTGGAGAGACATTCATTCAAGCAAGAAAGAAGTTCGATCTCCTCAAGAAAGAAGCTAGAAGACAAGGAAAAAGGAAAAAATTCGAGGAAAAGAAGAAGAGAAACAAGATCGAAGTTTTGGATCTCTCTCTCTCGTGTTCGGGTTTCTAAAGTAGCTGCTAGACCAAAATTGCAGAAGAAACTGTTGGGAGTCGAAGTTGCAGAAGAAACTGTTGGGGAAGTCAAAGTTGTAGATGAAACTGCTGGGAAAGTTGAAGTTGCAAAAGAAGTTGCTAGAAGTTACTAGGTTGAAATTGCTGGAAAGGTTCAACAAGAAGGAGAAGTTTTACTTGGTCTTGGAGGGGTCTTTATCAAGGGTCTTAGGTCTTGGAATTCATCATTTGAACATTCTATAAGAAGAGAAGAATTCTTGTGGGTTTTCCTCTCAAGAGGAGGGTTAATCAAGTTAAGTAAAAATACATCACAAGCAGTTATCAAAGTAAGAGAAATCACCTAATCTAGCTGCCCTAGATTTCTCAACACTTTGAATGTACCTCTAGGAGCTGCATGTCCTTCTGGATCTTGTAGATTATCGCGAAGCGATGTTGGTCTTTTCTTGGTTACAACAACCTCTCTTTGTAGGTTTTGCTGGTTTTGTTGACTCCTCCTGATCTTCTAAAGAATGAGTGATTTGTTTAGGACCTGTACCTGTATTTTTTGGAGCCTCTTGTTCCTCATCAGAAATCTCGATGTGAGACTCTCAATACTTTTTGAAGGCTACTTCTTCATCAAAGGTATCATCTCCGCTAACTTCAATTTGTCGTTTTTTTGAAATGTAGATCCGGTATGCCTTTGAAGTCCTCACTGTATCCTACAAAGATACCTTTCTTCCTAGAAGGTTTTGTCTTCTTCCTCTTCTCCTTGGGCACGTGAACATATAATGGACAACCAAAAATTCTTAAATGACTGACTTCAAGTATTATTGCAGTGAACGCTTCCTTTAAAGTCTTGTCTTCTAATATTCGTTGAGGACTTAGGTTTTCAACGTAAACAATTGTGCTGGCAGCTTCTGTTCATAAGAACATTAGAAGATCTTGATCATGGATCATTTCCTTTTCTGTTTCTATATTCATTCTGTTCTTTCTTTCTGCTACATTTTGTTGAGGATTGTAAGGAACGATCCACTCCCTCTTGATTCCTGCTTCCTTGCAAAAATCACTGAAGTCCCTGGAAGTGTACTCTCATCCATTATCTGATCTCAAGACTTTGATTTTCCTTTCTATCAGGTTCTCTACTTGTGCCTAGAATCCTTGGAAATTGTTAAAGAGTTCACCCTTAGTTTTCATAAAGTATATCGATGTCTTTTGGGAGAAATCATCAATGAATGTTTCATAGTACAAGTAGCCACCTAAGGAGGTTGAGGTCATTGGTTCGTACACCTCTGAGTGTACTAGATCCAAGATCCCTTTGGATCTATTTTCACTGCTTGGAAAAAATCCTTTGGTATTTTTACCAAGTGCACAACCCTTGCAGATTGTTGATTTATGGTAGCATCGGATGTGCTCTAGCTTTGTGATCTTGTATATGGGCTAAGACACATGTATTCCATAATACCCAGAAAGGATTTTGGAAAATTCCACTTAGAGATGGTTTAATTAAATTAATTAATCGTTTTTTAATGTTTTCCGAAGTCTAAACTTAGGAAAACTGATTAATTAAAGGGTATTAATTAAACTAAGTGTGAATCTTCTAGATAAAGTCATGGATAAATTCTCAGTTAATCTTAGCCCTTGATTATGATTTAACCTTGGCCGTTGATGAGTCAGTGAAAGATTCTAAAGGAGAGCTCGATGGGCATTTGTAAAATACATTAGACGGAGAAAGAATCTAGAAATCGATTTCTTCAGTCGAGGGAAGAATCGAAGTGATTCTCGATTGTAGAGAGGGGAAGGTGAAATCTCCAGGAGGGAGTGTTTTTGAAGCATAGAGAGTACAGGGAGAGAAGAGAGAAGGGAGCCACAACAGCAATGCAAAGATAGCCAAGTAGAAATTACGCTGGGTTAGTGCAGAGCAGCAAAGGGAGTTTCAATTTCAGTTGGAGAGGCAGCTGAGGGTTCATCCAATATTCGGAGGACATTTCTGGAAGGGGAGAAAACTCTAGTCTCACCCAACAGTGTGCACCGAGGCAGTCACAACAAGCAGCAACAACAGTGACGCAGTGACAACGTGGGGGACACAATCACTGCACAGAGATCACGCAGAGCTACTCAGTGTGGGTGTAGGTCAGTGCCGAAACTTCGTGGTAAAGTGAGGATTGTCTCACTAGCCTATTCTCATCAGATTTCTTCAGGTGATTGATTGACAATTACAATCACACATTTGTACTCAAAATTTCTGCATAATAAAGAAACCCTCGGATTTGTTGCATCGGTTTTCCTGAGTTGGGTTTTTCCGGGGACAATTGTCGAAAAATAACGGTGTTTATGTGTGAATACTTGTGTTATTTCTTTCATGTTGTTTATTTATCGTGAATTCTGCAACATATTTTATTTTGATGTTTAACACAGTGAAATGTTAAATAATTGTGTTGAGAATGCAATAGAAGAAATATAATCAGTAGTTGCAGTAGAATTCTACATTATAGAATTTCCACATGGTATTAGAGCTGTCAGATCCAAAGGAAGCAGGGTCAGAGAGGAGATTGCGCAAACCAGAAGCTTTAGAAGGGACGAAGCATAGAGAAAAGAAAGCACCAGGTATGGGTAGATGCCATGATAGAGGAGTATGCTTCTATCATGACAAATGATGTTTGGGAAGTTGTGCCCAGACCTCAGAGCAGATCAGTTATTGGATCACGATGGATCTACAAGATCATATACGCTGCAGATGGTAGCGTAGAGAAATATAAGGCAAGGTTTGTGGAAAAAGCGTATGCTCAGAAGGAAGGCATTGACTATGAGGAGACCTTCGCACCAGTTGCCAGATATACCTCCATCCGGGCTGTCGTATCCTTAGCAACGCAGATGGGATAGGAGATTCATCAAATGGATGTCAAGACAATGTTCTTGAATGGAGAGATTGAGGAAGAGGTATGTATCGAACATCCAGAGGGTTTTGAGACTCATGAAAGGAAGTCTCATGTATGCAGATTGAAGAAATCCCTCTACAGGCTCAAGCAGGCTCCAAGAGGATGGTATGGTCGAATAGATGGCTATTTGCAAAAAATGGGGTTTGTCAAGAGTGACATAGATCCCAATCTTTACTATTTGCTGGTAGAGGATGAGCCATTGGTATTAGTACTATATGTAGATGATCTGTTTCTCACTGGATCATCTAGGCTCATCAAGGATTGCAAAAAAAATCTAGAAGTTGAATTCGACATGAAGGATTCGGGGTTGATGCATTACTTCCTAGGATTGGAAGTCTGTCAGAAGAATGGAGATATCTTCATGGGGCAGGAGAGGTATGCCTTGAAAATTCTGAAGAGGTTCAGAATGCAGGATTGCAGGCCCATGGCCACACCCATGATCACCAATTGGAAAAAGATAGATGCATCAGAAGATACAAAAGTAGACCCCACCTTATACAGACATCTCATCGGGTCATTGATGTATCTGGTTAACACCAGGCCAGACATTTTCTTTGCCATCAACACTCTTAGTCAGTTCATGGTGGAACCCAAAAGAGTGCACTGGGTAACAACAAGGCACGTCCTGAGGTATGTACGAGGAACAGTCGGATTTGGTATAAGGTATAGTCGAGGAGAGGATGTCAAACTCGGTGAATTCACAAACGCAGATTGGGTAGGAAGCTCAATGGACATGAAAAGTACCTCTGGGTACTGTTTCAGCGTTGGATTAGGAATGGTGTCCTGGTGTAGCAGGAAACAAAAGTCAGTAGTAGTATTGAGCACAACTAAAGCAGAGTACATGGCAACTAGTACAACTACATGCGAAGCCATCTGGCTTCGGAAACTTGTTGTGAGTCTATTCAGGAGCAGGATGGAGCCGACTAGCATTTACTGTGACAATTAGAGTTGTATCAAACTCTCTAAAAATCCAATATTTCATGATTAGTCCAAACGTATTGACATCAGGTGTCATTTTATCAGAGACTGTGTTCAACATGGGGCAGTACAACTCCAGTATATTCCCACAAGAGAACAAACAACACATATACTCACTAAGGCTCTGGGGAGGATTAAGTTCACTTAGTTCAGAGAACAGTTGGGTATGACTGAAAATCCATTTCAGTAGTCAATGGATCTTCAACGCAGTTGAAAGAGGGAGTTGCAGTACAGTAGTAGCTGGCAGCAACATGCAGAGTCAGCAACAGTTCAATGGCAACATTTGTGCATTGTTGGTGAGCAGCATCAACAACACATCAGGAGATGTTACAGAAGTTAGAGCAGCATAGAGTTGTATTGCTAGAGCACTTTCCTCGCTAAGAGGGAGTGTTGATTTATGGTAGCATTGGATGTGCTCTAGCCTTGTGATATTGTATATGGGCTAAGACACATGTATTCCATAATACCCAGAAAGGATTTTGGAAAATTCCACTTAGAGATGGTTTAATTCAATTAATTAATCGTTTGTTAATGTTTTCCTAAGTCTAAACTTAGGAAAAGTGATTAATTAAAGGGTATTAATTAAACTAAGTGTGAATCTTCTAGATAAAGTCATGGATCAACTCTCAGTTAATCTTAGCCCTTGATTATGATTTAATCTTGGCCGTTGATGAGTCAGTGAAAGATTATAGAGGAGAGCTCGATGGGCATTTGGAAAATACATCAGACGGAGAAAGAATCTAGAGATCGATTTCTTTAGTCGAAGGAAAAATCGAAGTGATTCTCGATTGCAAAGAGGGGAAGGTGAAATCTCTAGGAGGGAGAGTTTCTGAAGCATAGAGAGTACAGGGAGAGAAGAGAGAAGGGAGCCACAACAGTAGCACAAAGGTAGCTAAGCAGCAATTATGCTGGGCCAGTGTAGAGCAGTAGAGGGAGTTTCGATTTTAGTTGGAGAGGCAGCTGAGGGTTCATTCAGTATCCGAAGGACATTTTTGGAAGGGGAGAAAACTCCAGTCTCACCCAACAGTGTGCACCGAGGTAGTCACAACAAGCAGCAGCAGCAGTGATGCAGTGACAGCGTGGGGGACGCCGTCACTGCGTAGAGATCACACAGAGCTACTCAGTGTGGGTGCAGGTCAGTGTCGAAACTTCGTAGTAAAGTGTAATATTCCCAATTAGCAATATCTAATTGGAAATATTAATTTTTGACTACTTTACTTTAATAAAGTTAAGTTAGAAATAAAGTGGGTGAAGAGGGACACTTAACTCACACTTAGGATAAAAACATTTCCCAAAGTCACTTGGGAGACATTATTATTGGGCAGCGTGGGCCCAATCTAGCGCAGAGCTAGAGGGACAACGTGGCTCAAGGAGACATCGCAGTTGATGGTGGGGCCAAGGTGAGAGCAAGGCTCTCCAAGCATAAAAAGGGAGAGGCTCTCCTCATTTGGATCATTCTGATTATGCATCTATGTTATTTGTCTTTTGACATTGAGCACGCTTGCTGTTGAGCAAAGTTTGCACGTACTGTTCAGTACACCGGGTGTCTCCGTGCGGAGATCCCAACCTTAGCCCCGGGGGACTTCGAGTGCCTGCTCGGGTGAGGAGTTCCATCTTGTTTTGCCAGAGAGAGTTGCAACAACCACAACTGGGAGCATCCAGTCAAAGAGACAGCGCAGTCAGTGAGAGGGAGGACGCAGTTTTTGAAGGAGGTGATTTCGGATTGAGGAGCTATCAGGGGATTCAGCCCGGGAGAGTTGGAAAGGGATCAACCCTACCCTATTCCATCATTTTGGTAGAGTTTGAGGCCATTATTTGCAGTAGATTATTTAGGGCCAGCATTTACCTTTGGGACAGCATGGTACCTCAAGGGAGGTCATTTTCGAAGGTCATCCATTTCTGAAAAGCTCTCTGGGCTATTCTGGGTATTGGGTGGAGAGGCCATTCCCAAAGTTTCACAATTTTCCGAGGTGGGGAGCAACCCCAATTAGTCAGTTCATTCCAGCAGTAGCAGTAGCACAGTAGCAGCACCAACATCACTAGAGATTAATGCAGTCTTTGAGGGAGTAGCCATTCCATGTTATCTTCTGAGTCTTTCTACACTTGCCTAGTGCAAGCCAAGGTGCCATTATTTTGATCACCTTTGTACTAATTTCATCCTTCAGTATTTAATAAAATGGCTCAGCGTTCTCCAGATTGTTTATTTTTCATATGATGTCTCTCTAGTTGCTGTAGTTCTTTGTTTATGTGCTTTATGTTGCTGTTTATTTCTATTCGGAATATTACATAAAGTGAGGATTGTCTCACTAGCCTATTCTCATCAGATTTCTTCAGGTGATTGATTGACAATTACAATCACACATTTGTACTCAGAATTTCTGCATAATAAAGAAACTCTCAGATCTGCTGCACCGGTTTTCCCGAGTTGGGTTTTTTCGGGGAAAATTGTCCAAAAATAACGGTGTCTATGTGTGAATACTTCTGTTATTTCTTTCATGTTGTTGATTTATCGTGAAGTCTACAACATATTTTATTTTGATATTTAACACAGTGAAATGTTAAATAATTGTGTTGAGAATGCAATAGAAGAAATATAATCAGTAGTTGCAGTAGAATTCTACATTATAGAATTTTCACATACCATCATGCTCCATTTGAAGTTCTGGTCTACCTAGGTCGAATTTCGGCCTCCCAAAATATGGCCAGAAACTTGACCTACAAAGAATATGTTTCCCAAAAATTGTCTAGAAATTCACAAGTGTGAGATCGAGAGAGAGAGAGAGAGAGAGAGAGATGCTAGAGATGAATTCGTCCTTACGATCCTTCTTCATCCTTCGTCTCCTTTGCTTGGATGCCCAAAAACTCTCTTGTCTTGTGTGACGGCGAATGATGCCTCAAGGAGGAGGTTGAATGCTCTTTATATAGTGATTTGCTTGTCCGAATGGGTTTGTCTCTTCACTAGTGCTGCCTTTACTTGAGGGAGGGCTGACTTGACTAGTTTGGTGCCAAAAATTCAAAATTCAAATTTCAAATCAAAATTCAAATTTCAAAATTTTCTTTTTTAAATCCGACATGAAGAACATGTCTTATAATAATTCTTTCAAGGGCTAATCAATGAAAATGACCTGAAGAACATGTCTTACAATTACATTACATATTTCAAAGGCTAAAATATAAATTATGAAGACCAACCATAGCTACAAAATTCAACAAGCCTTAGAGGCCTCATGGCTCACATGTGTGGGCTTTAATTTTCATTTATGTCAAAGTTAGTTGGGTTGGTTTTTAATCGAAGGGTTTCATTGTGATTTTACTTGTTAGTAGCAATGTGGAAAAAGTCGAAGTCGAGATTAAATCGGTAAGGGTCCAAAAGTTGAAAAAATCGATAAAGTCGGGAGTTTTTTGAAAAAGTCGGCAAAACTAGAAAAATACAAAAATATTCATTTTTGGAATTTGGGATTTTTTCAAAAAGTCGAGACCTTTTGCCGACTTTTTCCACATTGGTTAGTAGGGGCTTTTAGGTTGAAATTAGTCCTTACCCTTCTCATATAAATAGTGGAGAGGATCATTTCATTTCATATCAACTGTTGGACCTTACTCAATGTTCTTATCTTCACCAAAGCTTTAATACCATGTTGATTTTTCAAGAGCAATAGATGTAAGCACAAATTTTTGAAACACTGATAATTATTTCTAATGATGTGAATCTTCTTTTAATAATTCTAGTTTAAAACTATGATCAAACCTGGTCAAGCAACCCTCTAGTCAAGTCAAGTCAAGTCAAAATTCTGCCCTTCAAAATTTGACCCTCTCTTACTAGCCTAGGTCGAATTTCGGCTTTCCAGAATATGCCTAGAAACTTAGCCTGCCTAGAATATGCTGCTCAAAAACTGTCCAAAAATTCGCAGGTGAGAGAGAGAGAGAGAGAGAGAGAAAGAGAGAGAGAGAGAGAGATGCTAGAGATGAATTCGTCCTTCCGTTCCTTCTTTGGCCTTCTTCTCCTTAGCTTGGATGCCCAAAAACTATCTTGTCTTGTGTGAGGTTGAATGATGTCTCATTGAGTAGGTCGAATGCTCTCTATATAGTGATTTTCTTGTTCGAATGGGTATGTCTCTTCACTGGTGCCGACTTGACTTGAGGGAGGGCTGACTTGACTAGTTTGGTGCCAAAAATTCAAAATTCAGATTTTAAAATTTTCTCTTTTAAATTCGACATGTTGAACATGTCTTGTAATAATTCTTTCAAGGTTTAATCAATGAAAATGACATGAAGAACATGTCTTACAATTACATTACATATTTCAAAGCATGGTTGCTTGGGAGCGGGAGCGCCATTTTCAAAAGCTCTCGGTTCGGAGCGTTTTTAAAAATATATATATATATATATATATATATATATTTTTTTTTTTTTTTAAATATTTTGATGCATATATGTCAACAAAAGCATGTAGAATGATGAATTAGACATACAAAACATAAAAACATAGATTGAACCATATAACATCAATCATCTAGAAGTTATAATCTTCATCAACCATGCCCACAAGTTGGAAACATACAACATATTGACTCTTGAGTCTCACGAACTAAGTTGCACGAAACGGGGAAACGGAAACGAGTTTCCGAAACGAGAAGCGAAGCAAAACGCGACCTCCCCAAATTTTGGAATCGGGGAAACACGATATATATATAATAATAATAATAATAATAATAATTTAAATTTATTTTAGAATTTAGGACATTTAAGAAATATTATGTGAAATCATAAAAGTTTAAAACATACATGATACATGATAAATTCAAAGCATAAACTATTACAAGTTACAACACATTTACTCATGAATGATAACAGACCCAATGGAAATAGCAATATCGGACTATCGGATTGGTGCTCTTGATTAAATATGAGTTCCATACCCTAATACATGACAAAATACGATGGAAACATTGCAATCACCCAATCCTGAAATATTGAAAAACTGATAAGTCTGCTGGATTTTGAATGAGATCTAAAATTCTACTTTCTCCATATGAAATCCAATGAGGTCGAAACCACTCTCAAACATCCTTAGTCATTTCATGGTAGTGTTAAAAATTTAAGTAAAAGGATGAAAATGAAGATTAAGGATTTAACATTACCATGAATCACATATAAATACTAGGGCCATAGGCTTTAAAAATCCATCTACAAGCATCCATAAACGATTACAATAATGTTAAAAAGCACGAAAACCGGAAAAAAAACCAAAAAAACCAAGTTCAATCGCTTTAAAGGCAAGGAAACGCAGCCGTACGGCCTGGAAACGCGTTTCCGGCCGTACTGGCAAAGGGAAACGTGCTAGTACGGCCTGGAAACGCGTTTCTGGCCGTACTGGCAACATTTCCTGTATGAGAAACATGCTAGTACGGCCGGAAAGGCCAGAAACGCGTTTCTAGGCCGTACGGTACACATTTCTGCGTTTCCGTTTCGTTTTTTGCCAGAAACGGGGGTGGGGAGGACGTTTCCTGCAACCTTGCTCACGAATCATCAATCTTAAGGTTTCAAGCTTTCAAAATTCAATATATAACATTTATCATCATTGATATATAACATTTATCATCATTGATTCATTGATTTCAAATTTCAATGTATAACATTTATCATCATTGATATATATCATTTATCATCATTGATTCATTGATTTCAAAATTCAATATATAACATTTATCATCATTGATTCATTGATCACCATAGATGTACTTGTAAGCTAAGTGTAACCAATAACCATTACAACAAAGAATATTTAACATGAAATGAAATGTTATAAAATGAAACGAAATGACCTTTCATAAAGCATCATATTCATAATTCATAATGACTTATAAACTTATAAATGCCAACTTCAAAGTTTCACCTTTCAAATTCAAACTTCAAACTTAAAGTGCCATATATTGTTTACAAAAATTATCATAATAAATATGAAAGGGTCAAGTTTCAACTGTTCAACAGTTATAAAAGTTAAAAACTACTAGAAAATAGAAAAGACTAGTAAACAACAAATCTATTTTATCTATTGGCTGGCCCCTGCCACGCCCACGAGAAATGTCTAATTTGTGAGAACCACGAGGCAATGGTGGTCTTCTAGTACTCTCAGGAGTACCACGACCATAACTAGAAGGCGGAGGGCAACGTCAGGATGTAGGTGGAGGCTGAATCTGCAAAAGGAACAATAGTTGGATATCGAGCACTGACACTAGCACCCGCACTGCTACTGGATGGTGGGACTGGCCCTGTGTGTGGTGGTGGCATGGTTGCTGTTGCTTCATCATCATTCCTCAAAAGTTCTTCTTCCAATTCTTCCATATGTACAATGTCGTCCTCCAAATTATCATCCTCTGGGTTGTTGTCCCAAACTTTATATGATTGATTCTCATATGCCCGATCACAGTAATGACTCAACAACCTCAAGTTGTAATGAACATAAACCAAGCTTTCAACTCGGTTTTCATTCAGCCTGTTTCTTTTCACATTATGTATGAAGTTGTAGGTGCTCCAACACCTCTCTGCAGAAGAAGTATTTACAACTTGTGAGAGAACTTTTTTTGCTAACTTAGACAAAAGTCCCATGCCACCATATGCTTCCTACCATGTGAGAGCATCAAATCTGTCTTTGTCTTCCATTGCATGGAAAGAACCAAAGTTACTAGTGCAACTGAAATATCTGCCTAATTCAAGGCACAATCTAGCACACTCCTCCCTGTCGGGGACCAACTTGTCTAATGCTTTCATGTATCCCTCTTGTACCTCTATATCTGTGTGAGGTTTGATCCTAACCCCACCTCCAGGTGCAGGTTGGCCCAACCAAGATGGAGAGTAGTATTTTGGCATAAGGATATACGCCAAGGCATGTAGTGGAACATTAAGTTTATTCCACCGTGCACACACACAGTCGTGAATCATTGCATACAAGTTGGGATCATTTCCTTAACAACATCTTTGATTTGCCTCAACATGCTATGCATCTGCTCATACACCTCCCCAATCACTAGTTTATCTGTTTCTGAAAAGCGAATCATGTGATAAATAGGCTTGTGAAATTCAAAATTTCCCTCACATGTGCCCAAAACAAAGGATCAAGGGCAGTCTCCTCCCGTTATTCGAAACCTTGCCTGTCTACTATTGTTGCTTCCCTGTCCTTTAATACTTGCCATTGTGGACTTGATACCATGGTTTCCAATGACTCTCTTACCTTCAAAAGGCGCCGAAGATGAGGTAATAGCTAGCAAATCTAGTCTTTGCTATCTTCAACAACTCCAATTTTGAGTGAGTACGGAAAAGCCCATCGGTATTGCTATGATTTGTAATAAATTTTATCATTTTTTTACCTCTCTTGTATAAATCACCAAGCCATTTGTATTTAGGTTGTTTGTTTTTAATGATATTATGCATCAAAAGGTTCATTGTGTGAACCAAACACCTAGACCAAAATATGTTGGGGTATTTATCCTCAATAATTGCTCCTGCTGCGTTACAGTTAGCAGCATTATTAGTGATGACTTGGATGACATTATATGGCCTAATATTTTCAATTGTTGCAAGTAATGGTTCTGCAATGTTAATGCCGGTCTTGAATTTGTTTGAATAATCATATGCTAAAAGGAATATTGCACCACTAACAGACACATCCAAAACACTTATCAATGGCTTTCCTTTTACATTGGTCCATCCATCAGATACAATGGACACCCCATGCTTATTCCAATAATTTGTCATTCTAGCCAAAGAATTATTTATTTAGCTTTTTCATGATCAAGTCCCACGGTTCTGGCCTTGTCATACCCAGGGCTCCTGTATCCTTTGGGGGCATCATTAATGGCAGAAACCATTTCATGCCAATAAGGTGAGCGAAGAACACTGAATGGCACCCCACATGCATAGAGAAACCAGAATTTTTTTGAATCCACATCATTCCTACACCGTTCGTTAAGGAAATCGGATATGGTTCTACTCCTTAAGGAGATGTTTGGTCCAGGTGTTCCTCCATATCCACTGCCATGGGTGGAAGTTGATGGACTTCTTTGTCCATGATGTGATGGACCTGATGGTGCATAAGAATCAATGAAACCCCTAGATCTTTTAGATCTATGTAGGGCAGCCTCCTCTTCCTTTCTGTATTTCTCTCTCTGTTGCTGGCACACTTACACAAATTTTGATTCCTAGATTTTTCTCTCCATCCCTTGGCATTTTCCCACAAAGATGCCTTCTGGCACGGGTGTATGAACCTGTGTACTCTTTATTGCAATGGGGGCAATGAAATTTAGTGGTTCCACCACCTTTCCCTCCTTCCTGCCTCTGAACATATTTCCACAATGGTGTTAGACTTTGGTCTTGTTTAGTTGGGGTCTCCATGGGTTCATGTTCTCCACTCTCCTCCCCTTCCTCCTTAGCATACTCCTCCTCTCCAGTATTTTCATCAAATCCACTATAACCCACTTCTTCATCCTCCTCTTCTCTTATGGGCCTCTTTCTTCTACTCTCCAACACCATTATTACAAAGAAAGGAACCAACATGAAGAAAATCCCTAGCCATATAGCCATGATGTTTCAAGTTTCTAGCCTGCAAAAAAAATGGAGGAATGCCAAATGGGAATAAGAAATGCAACATAGAAAAAAACAATTCAATTTTTCACTTTTCAAAACACTAAAATGCAACATTGAGAAAAAAATTCAAGTTTTCATTTTTGAACAACTTAAAAATGCAATATAGAAAATAAAAAACTAGATTAGAAGCCCTACCTCTTTGTCTTGACTCCTTCAATCCTCCTCTTGCTCTCTTGTAGCTTTCTCCTTGCTCTCTCCTTTTCTCCTTGCGCTCTCCTTGCTCTCTCCTTGCTCTCAAACTCTCAAGCTCTCTCCTGCTCTCCAACTAACAACAATAACTAACAAATGAGGAGGGGGACGGCTTTTCTTTACCCAACCCCCCTTCCCTCCCCAAAAAATTTAGAATTCATCGTTAGGATTTTTTTTCCGTGCCGGGGAGTGTTTGGGAGCGAATGCTCCCCGACCGCTCCCTCCATTTAAAAAAATGCTCCCGAATCATTTTTGTAATGGAGGAAGTGCTCAGGGAGCGTTCTCTCCCAAGCGCTCCCTGAAACGCTCTCGAAAAAACAAGGAGCATTTATTCAGGCTCGGAAGCGCGCTCCCGAGCGCTCCCAAAGTGCTCTCGAATGGAGCGCGTTTTGGGAGTGGGATTAGGGGCGGGTTGAGGGGGACGATTCCTAGCAACCTTGTTTCAAAGGCTAAAATATAAATTATGAAGACCAACCATAGCTACAGAATTCAATAAGACCTAGAGGCCTCACGACTCACACTTGTGGGCTTTTAACTGCATTTATGCCAAAGCTAGTTGGGTTGGTTTGTAACCGAAGGGTTTCATTGTGCTTTTACTTGTTAGTAGGGGATTTTAGGCTAAAATTAGACCATACGTTTCTCATATAAATAGAGAAGAGGATCATTTCATTTCATATCAACTGTTTGACATTTTCGGCCCCCCTTAGAGAGATTTCGACCTTCTTGTTTCTTGGTGAAGATGTGATTTGTGGACTATTCTTGTTCATTGGAACTACTTTCTTGACTTGGGAGAAGTTGTTTTGGATCAATAAAGGATTGTTCATGCATATTGTCTTGTAAGTGAGCTTATTTATTGAAAATTTCTGATTTTATGTCTAATGTATGGAATAAGTTGATGATGTAGGGGTTTTCTATTGGGCACTAATTTGTTGAAAATCAATTGCATAGAATCTAGGTATCATTATTGTATGCATATCTCATGTATTATATGTGAATGACAATCCCCTTGGTGAATCTTGATTATTGCTCTCCCAAGTGACCTTGATCCCTCACAAAGGAAATAGTTAGGCTTTGTGCTAGGGCATCAAACATCCTTACTCCTTTGCAAGTTATAGATTATCTTAAGAATCCATAGACTCCATCCACCCAAAGACTAGGCACTGGCTTTGTCTAGTTGGTGATTAAGTCATCCTTTATGCATAAATCAAGATTTTCTTTCTTTTTCTTATTCGGCCCTTGTAAGGCTAAGTGTCTCAATTAGGGCTTAATGCGAATTAGCTAGGAAGGGGAACTTTTGGTCTTGGAAAGTTTCGACATCAAGGGTTGTAGTGGTTGCCTCAAAATCATCCACTTGGTGGGAATTTTTTCCATTTTCATCCATAATTTCTGTTTGCACTTTTTTCCTTGGAGGCACTATCTCGGCTTCTTCGGTTCTGTTCCAAGCTGTCTATAAGAGTCATTGTCTACATATTTTATAATATGATTAATAGTTTTTCTTTTGGATGCGGGTATGTCAAATTCATGTTTCTATTCTTTGTTGGATGACAAGTGTTTTTCTGTGGGTTACAGATATGAAATATTTCAACTTACGGTGCAGCTTTATACTGAGAGGTTCATTCAAATGCTTAGGTTGCTAAGCGACAGAGCAAATGAGTTGTCAAACATTGAGATTTTGAAGGTTTGTAATGTTATTACCTTGGTAGCTCTATTAACCATAGTGCAATATCAAAGAAAATTTGACCTGATTGATGCTATTCAAGTTTGCTTTGCCGGGAAGTCTTACATTTCTACAGAGAAATTTCAATGATATTTGCTTTTGGTTAATTGACATAATCTATTGCAGATTATGTGTTTCAAATTGGTAAAAAAATTCTACAATAAAAACATTGCCAAAAAGAATAAGTCAAAGTTTACTATATTTTTCTAATTACTGTTAAAAATGTCTACTATAAGGTTTGACTCTATTGTTTTGGAATGCGGAAATTTCTATGTAGGTAACGGGATGGGTTGTTGAGTACCAAGAGCTTCTTGTAGGTCTTGGTGTGGACGATTCTTTAGCTCAAGTGTGTGCTGAAAGTGGCGCAATGGATCCTCTTATGAGTGCCTATGTTGAGCGTATGCAAGCTACAATGCAGGTTGAAATGAAAATGCCTTCTTCATTAGCCCACAAGGGAAGCAAATTAGTATTCTTGGACATCTTGCAGTTGAGTATTGAATGTTATTAAATGTATATCAATGCTTTTAGTTGCTTGGATGCTGTAGAAATGGTATACAAACATATTGGAAGCAGATAAAGGTCGCCTACCAAAGAAAACAGAAGATGGGAAGCTATACACTCCAGCAGCGGTTGATTTATTTAGAATCCTTGGTGAACAAGTGCAGATTGTTCAAGAAAATAGCACTGATGTAATGCTATATAGGATAGCTCTTTCTGTTATTCAGGTAAATCATTTGCTTTATCATTTTAGATGTTCATTGTTTACAATCGTTTTGCTACAGGCAGCTTATCATTTGAACAATTATTGGTTTTCTACTTGTGGTTTAGTGCATTGGGAATGAGTGATATAATAGTGATATAACATTACAGCGTAATTTTTTTTTGTCCTACATGTGGGAGATAATGGCCATATTTTTAATTTAGGGCTTAGATGAATAAAAAATGCTGACTAATAAAGTAATGTAATGATGGGGCATTTAATGTAGTCATTAGGTATTGGGAGTTACATAATGTAGTCCTCTTTTCTTCTATGCATTGCATCATCTAATGGATGCATCAATCCACTCTTTCTCACTCGTGTACTCCTGTCCATGAATGTGTGTAAAGTATCACATGGTATCAGAGCCACTGTGAGGAAAAAGTGAGAAAGTGGGCGGAGTCAAGCGACTATTGTGATTAGAGAAGGCACCTAGGAACTCCTTACACATATTGGATAGAAGAATTGCTGGTTGACAGTGAAATTACAAGCCGGCGAGATATAAGTGTGGGCACTGAGGTCTTGTCCATTGGATTTTATTAGGAGTCGACATTGGTGGTTGTTAGGAATTGTAGCACTGTGGTAAGTGTTGTGTTAAGAGCTCTCGAAGGAGAACTTGGTTAGAGTCAAGTTGCCTATCAAAGAGAGTTGAAGGTGTGTTGTTGGAATGGAATCAAGTTGCTGGTCAGAGAGAGACTTCATCCACTGAGGGATATTCTTTAGGAATCAAATCAATGAATTTCTCATTATTTGTTTCGTAGTGGGCTATCAGAACCTTATGTGAATTAGGGAGTCGAACCATCATGTGACCAATACCATAATAAGAGGAAAAGAGCTGTCAAGGAGCTGATGAACTGGAGAGAAGTGAGTGGGGCCTGCTTTTCCTGTCCCTAGGAATTGGAGTTGCCATTGAGGGATTTGTAAAATCAATTTGTGGATAGTTTGAATCGTTGTTGCCTAAAGGTATAATCATCAAGTAGGAATAGCTGCATGAAGAATGCAACTTACTTGAGTTGCTAGATGATATTTTCCTTTTCATATGTTGTGTTTTTTAAGAAGTTGTTGTATGAATTGCTAGTTTCAAATCGATCTGGATGAATTACCAGAACTGTACCATTGAAGAAATACATGATAAGGTGATTCGTAAATGATTTGGAGTTTATTATTTCTAAGAAATAACAATACATTTGAAAGCTTTGAAAGCGGATTTCTTTATAGTAAACTTATAATTAGAAAATAATTGATTGAATTTTGGCTTCATGTGTGGTATAGATAGTCTATCACTCAGTCGTAGTGTAAATTCAGATATTTTTGATGTATTTAAATTCTCGAGAAATGACCATTTTATCCCATATAATGTTGGATGGCAATTAGGAATTTTAGTGGCCAGAAATTTAAATCAGGCAAAGACAAGAAGCTTGCCATATTTTAATATTGTTGTTTGGACAAACTTGTATTGGGAAAAGAGATTTGGATGTATATGCCCAAGAAAATTATGATGCAAAGAATTGGGAGGCTGTGATGATAATCAAGTTCTTGGTAACAAATGAGATGCTTCCTGAAGTTCAAGATGTTATTGATCGATTTGTCATGTTGGGGAACCTACTGAAGATGAATGAAACCTCAGAAAAATGTATAACATTTTCCTTAAAAATGTCATGCTCAGTTAAAATGGAGGAATTTGACTCTTTGTCAGATCATTTGCTAAAAATGAGGGATATTTGATATCAATTGACAAGACGATGGAAGAAGATAATATGGTGGTTATAACATTGAAAAGCTTGCCCTCTTCCTATGCAAATTTTATTGAAACCTTGAATATTACTAGTATTGATAAAGATCTAACATATGAATAGTTGAGCACTAAGCTCCTGTAGCCATGTTAGAAATTCAGAAAGGCAGAAAGATTTCCTTATCTTGATAATTATTTGTAATATTTATTTATCCTGTTTTAGCTCTACTTCAATTTCTTTATGTCTTCTTTTGTCTTCTTATCATTAAGAAACTACCAAAACATAAACATGAAGATCATGGACACAGGATGTAAGCTCTCAGCTAGGGCAAAAGCCCTCTTCTAGGAGAAAACCCAAAAATTCTCCTCTTTTTTAGAACCAAATCAAATGAGACAACCAAGACCTTTTGACCAAGACAAAGAACTCCTCCAATCCACCATGTTAGCCACCCAAGATAGTCCTTCCAACCAGCTTCTTCAATTATGCATCAACATTGCATCAATACTACATAGACCAATAATTTTGACCCTATTGCAACAGGATTTCGGCCTTTACTACAGACCTGCATATTCGGCCCTTTTCTGCAACCCAGAAAACTCGCACGTGTGACTGAAATGAGAGGATTTCAGCTTCCTTTTGCTTGACAAATGATCCTTCTTCCACTGCTTGGGATTCTCCTTTTCTAGCCTCTTCGCACCTTCTTCTTTACTTTAAATCGCACATCGAATTTCTTGCTTTAGTGAGTGAGTAAATGAGAGTCGAGTAGGACTCCTATATATAGCCTTCTGTGTTGTCGAATTCCCTTAATGAGGCCGACTTGACTGGAGGGTAGGCCGACTTGGTGGAGGAGCCATATTAGACCAAATCACATAAAAATATTTTTTTTTCTTTGATACAAAATACCTAATGAGGGTCTAGACAAGATGATATGGACAATGACTGATCCCATAAACCATAGAAGCACACAATGGGTGCTTTGACCTAGAAATAAATAAATAAAGCATGAAACCCATGCTTATAAATTTTCTTTTACAATAAAATTTTATTTTCTTTCCTTTGACAAGTACATTACATCATGACTCAAATACAATTATGAAGACCAATACTAGTTACATTTCTCCATAGGCTAGAAAAATGGAAAAAGTAGTTTGGAATAATTGTATCGGAGTGTCTTCTGAGATGTCACTTGCAATGAAGTTTCATAGCAAGGGTAGTAAACATAAGGAAGAGAATGTTGGAGATAACTCTTCCTACTCTGGTAAAAGAAGTAAAGCAATTAAATGCCTTTATTGTGGAAAATCAAGGCATATAAGTAGAGTCCGTGAAATTTTCAAGCTGAAATGCTATTGCAGTGATTGATTTATTTAGCCTACTTATTTATAATAAGTTATTTACAGATACTTCCAGTAAATTATAAAATAAACACAACTGCAATATTCACTTAATCATAAGCAGAAGATCAAATAGAACGCATGTAACGTAATAGAAATAATCACATGAACACAGTTATTTTTGGACAATTTTCCCCAGAAAAACCCAATGCGGGAAGACCGGTGCAGCAGACGAGGGTTTGTATTATTCTTCAGTAGTGGAAATCTTTTACAGAAATTTGACGAGCAGATGTCTAGAATACACCTGAGAATTTTTCCGAACCCTTCGGAAGAATTTCTAACACACGGTAGGCACCCTTTCTCCCTCTGCGTCACTCTGCGTGGTCTTTTGCACAATCACTGTGCTGGATTGCGTCACTCTGCGTGGAGGACTAGTGCTGCTGCTCAACACTGTCCCCTCTCTATCTTCCTCCTGCCTTCTTCTTCCTCTACTAACTTCCCCTCCCTTCTTCTGCCTCTGCAACTCCGCCTCTATAACCTCTCCCTCTGAAATCGAATTCTATTCCTTCAGGTACTGAGTGTGTGCCCGACTTGCTTTCCAAATGACCCTCAAGCCTTCTCTTATAGTCTTCTCATTGATGAATCAACGACCTAAATTACATCTCTAATCAATGGCTGAGATTAAAACATGACTTGATCCACTGCATCTTCTCTAACCTGAAACATCCACTGCGGTACTGATGTCTTGGCTGCTACCCCTCATCTTTGCGCTGCTGCCCTTTGTACCGCTGCCCGTGACGCCATCTCTACCACTACCTCATCCGTACTGCAGCTCCCTTTGAATGTCAAGTCCACCCATTCCTCTACTGGAATGGGTTCTTGACCATCCCCATCTTTTCCCTGAAGTAAGTAAACTTAATCTTACCCAGAGCTTTTGTGAGGATATCTGCCACCTGTTCCCCTGTAGGAATGTACTTCAACTGTATAGCTCCTCGTTGGACATAGTCTCTGATGAAGTGGCATGTAATGTCAATGTGCTTCGACTGGTCAAGAAACACAAGATTCTCAAAGAGCTTGATGTAACTCTTATTATCACAGAAAATTCTGGTCGGTTCCATCCTCTTCTTGAGCAAGTTCATGAGCAAATTACGAAGCCATATGGCCTCACACGAAGCTGTGCTAGCTGCCATATATTCAGCCTTAGCTGAGCTCAGTGCCACATATTTTTGTTTCCTACTACACCAGGAAGTCATTCCTGATCCGATACTGAAACAGTACCCACTGGTACTTTTTCGATCTACTGGGCTTCTAGCCCAGTCTACGTCAGTGAACCCACTCAAGTGGATTTCATTGCCGTTGGTGTACATGTTTGGTTGTTGCCCAATGAACCCTCCTTGGTTCTACCATGAACTGACTGAGGGTATTCACGACATAATAGATGTCTGGTCTAGTGTTGACCAAGTACATCATTGATCCTATGAGCCTCTTATACAAGGTAGGGTTAGCCTCATCATCCTCGGACGTGTTGATCTTCTTCCAGTTCGTGATCATTGGTGTAGCCATAGGTCTACAGTTCTCCATCTGAAATCTGTTCAAGATCTCTGTAGCATGGTTGCTTGGGAGCGGGAGTGGGAGCGCCATTTTCAAAAGCTCCCGGTCAGGAGTGTTTCGGGGAGCGTTTATATATATATATATATATATATATATATATTTAATTATTTATTTATATTTTTTATATTTTGATGCATATATGTCAACAAAAGCATGTAGAATGATCAATTAGACATAAAAAACATAAAAACATAGATTGAATCATATAACATCAATCATCTAGAAGTTATAATCTTCATCAACTATGCCCACAAGTTGGAAGCATACAACATATTGACTCTTGAGTCTCGCGAATCATCAATCTGAAGGTTTCAAGCTTTCAAAATTCAATATATAACATTTATCATCATTGATATATAACATTTATCATCATTGATTTCAAATTTCAATATCTAATATTTATCATCATTGATATATATCATAATTTATTTATCATCATTGATTCATTGATTTCAAAATTCAATATACGTTTATCATCATTGATATATAACATTTATCATCATTGATTCATTGATTTCAAATTTCAATATATAACATTTATCATCATTGATATATATCATTCATCATCATTGATTCATTGATTTCAAAATTCAATATATACAATTTATCATCATTGATATATAACATTTATCATCATTGTTTCATTGATCACCATATGACTTTCATGAAGCATCATATTCATAATTCATAATGACTTGTAAACTTATAAATGCCAACTTCAAAGTTTCACCTTTCAAATTCAAACTTCAAACTTAAATTGTCATTAAATATATGAAAAAGTCAAGTTTCAATTGTTCAACTGTCAACAGTTATAAAAGATAAAAACTACTAGAAAATAGAGAAGACTAGTAAACAACAGAGCTATTTTATCTATTGGCTGGCCCCTTGCCACGTCCACGAGAAATGTCTAATTTGTGCGAGCCACGAGGAAATGGTGGTCTTCTAGTACTCTCAGGAGTACCACGTCCATGACCATGACTAGAAGGTGGAGGCTGAATCTGCAAAGGAACAATAGTTGGATATCGAGAACTGGCACTGGCACTGGCACTCGCATTGGCACCCGCACTGCTACTGGATGGTGGGACTGGCCCTGTGTGTGGCGGTGCTGCTGATGCTTCATCATCATCCCTAAAAAGTTCTACTTCCAATTCTTCCATATGTACCGTGCCGTCCTCCAAATTATCATCCTCTGGGTTGTTGTCCCAGACTCTGTATGATTGATCCTCATATTCTCGATCATAGTAATGGCTCAACAACCTCAAGTTGTAATGCACATAAACCAAGCTTTCGGCTCGGTTTTCATTCAGCCTGTTTCTTCTCACATTATGTATGAAGCTGTAGGTGCTCCAATGCCTCTCTGCAGAGGAAGTATTCACAACCTGTGAGAGAACTTTTTTTGCCAAATTTGGCAAAAGTCCCATGCTGCCATATGCTTCCCACCATGTGAGAGTATCAAATCTGTCTCTGTCTTCCATTGCATGGAAAGAACCAAAGTTAGCAGTGCAACTGAAGTATTTGCCTAATTCAAGGCACAATCTAGCACACTCCTCCCTATCGGGGACCAACTTGTCTAATGCCTTCATGTACCCCTCTTGTACCTCTAGATCTGTGTGAGGTTTGATCCTAACCCCACCTCCAGGTGCAGGTTGGCCCAATCAAGATGGAGAGTAGTATTTTGGCGTAAGGATATATGCCAAGGCATGTAGTGGAACATTGAGTTTATTCCACCGTGCACACACACAGTCATGAATCATTGCATACAAGTTGGGATCATTATCCTTAACAACATCTTTTATTTGGTCCAACATGCTATCCATTTGCTCATAACCCTCCCCAATCACTGGTTTATCTGTATCTGCAAACCGAATCATGTGATAAATGGGCTAGGTGAAATTCAAAATTTCCCTCACACTTGCCCAAAACAAAGGGTCAAGGGCGGTCTCCTCCACATGTTCAAAACCTTGCCTGTTAACTATTGTCGCTGCCCTGTCCTTTAATACCTGCTAGTGTGGGCTTAATACCATTGCAACCAATGACTCTCTTACCTTCAAAAGGCGCCTGAAGGTGAGGTAATAGCTAGCAAATCTGATAACGGGGCCACCCCTGCTAACTCACATTTTCACTCTCATAGCTGCATATAAAATGCATTCAAATTCATTTCCCAAACAAATCCACAATCTAGGTAAACTCACAATGTTCTAATTTTCTGAACTGGCAATTTAAATAAATATCCAAACCAAAGGCTAACAATTCACAATACAATTTATGAAGCTTCTATATCTCAAGTCTGAGATTTGAGATATTGAAGTACTTTTCTTGTGCTTGTAAAAATCACACACTAGTTCTATTCTCAAAATTGGGCAATTATTAAATCCATATGCAGAAGCTTACATCCCTTTCAAACTCCTGTGTGTTACAACTTTATGGTTAAGAACCATATGCTAAAGTCCCCCTCATAAAGATTCGGAGCAACATTCAAACTTTGGAACAAAACCCATTATATAATTGCTTATATCTATATAATGGTCATGCTATGTGATCGTCCTCCCCTATTCGGCAAACATTGCATTGGAGTATACCATCAAACCCCTAACATAATATTATATCATGTCACGGTTTAATCAACTCACATATACAATTCTTATATGTACACTATAATATATCAATATATATTACAACCTCCGTTCAAATATTAGGAGCATTATAATAAAACCCCAACAAACATTGGGCCCCGCTTGGTCCCACAGCTTTATAAACTATTTAGGATTCGACTTTGGGTAACTTATATAGTTTCGGGTCCAATTATCATATTCCAAGGACTTTAATCCACCACTATTTATGCGCTTCCCAAACGTTCACTTTATTTTAAACTCCGACCATTCAACATTAACACGATAAATCGATTGGGCCCCAACAACATAACACACCTCTCACATCTGACGATTGAGGAGTTGTCGCGTAGTTTTGGGAGGATCCAACGACAATCACGCAACTTAGACGCGCGAGCATTAATTCTCAAATTTTATGCGATGTAAGTGGTTTTTGGAAACCACCAATAGACACGCGTCAATCAATACGTCATATCGCATTTTTTTTTCGATTTACAACTTACCACTTTTTAGAAACGCGAGACCGCTGGTTTCTATAACTCCAAAACCGCCCTTCCTATGCACAGTTCCACTTCTAACCTTAGTTCGTCGTTCCGCCTTCTTGTTTCTCTGGCGTCCTCGGGGTTTCGTTTACTTTGCTCCTCGTTCCATTAATTCTCAGTTAAAGACCAATCCAATTCTTTAATACGTTCCATGCTTGCAATCTGTTATGGCCTCACAGCTATTCAGAAAGCGATGAATTCAATTTTGTCCTCACGGCTCCTTTTAGAATCGGCAACTCCATTCCGAGTTGACTCATGGTGTTAGACAGGCCGATATCCACTTCTCCTTGTGTTCACTTCTGCTATACTATAACATTCTGCTCCATCAATCGATCAAGGGTCGATTTGCTTGGTTTCCACTAGTTCGAATGAACCAGAGATCATCTGATTTCTAGAGCCCCTTTATGGCTTCATACGCACAATGCCATTCTTTATATAAGTCGATCACAACCAATTTGAAGGGCTTATCTTAAATTAATTTCTATTGCCGGAGTAGGGCGCAAGAGCAACACCAATTAGCTTTCAAAAGGGTTCCTCAACCCTGGATATCAATCAACTAAACAGAGGTTCAATACTGAAGTCAAATACATCAATAGCCAGGAATCTCACTTCATTTCTATTGCAGAGTTTATTTGCACATAAATTAAACCAATAATAGAGGCAGCTTGTAAAATCGATCACTGTGTGATCGATTCACAGAATTTTACAGTCACCACTTCAATCTTTAATACATAACTTCCGCATATGCTTCTTATACACTCTCTCTCAAAGACTGAAGGCATTACTCACGCATACCATTCATATATCACATCCTTAACACAGGATTTGACTATACACAAATTAATCAATGCACATATAATACCAAAACAGGTTCCTTCATATAAGTGAAATTACTTACATTCTTCTGGTCCTCGGCTAGATCTTCAAATTAAATGGCCTTCTATTCTCCTACTCTGCCCAGCTCTAGAGCTCTATGCAGGTCTATGCAGGTCTCTCCAGGTCTGTCTACTAATGCCTTTGAGGCTTATTCTTATACAGGATGGTAGTGAACCGATCCAGTTCCTATGATGACTCAACAACTTTTGGAATTCTCAAATTAGCCTAAAATTAGCCTAACTCCTAGATAAACTAAAATTGACTATCTCTTCATATTCCCAGCTACTCGACTTCCCCTCATGTTCTCCAATGATATGGGAACATTTAGAATTTCTCACTAAATTTATTTAAAAACCACTCAAATATTAACAATTACATAAGAAAGCAAAACATGAGACCCCCCTATGTCTATCTATATACAAAGTATTGTCTTGAGCCTAATGCCCCTGCATCAGACTCCTCAGGTTAAAATGATTCATCATCTCCTGATCATGTGCTTTCATCCTTGTCTTCCTGGATCCCACACTTTGTTCTGTAGCTGATTATCTGCTATAATATCCTTCTTTTGTACTTCTCCAGGCTTCCATATCTTATGCTGCATCTTTCCACTTGTTAAGCTTTCACAGTCTGTGACTGTCTTTCCCTTGCTGCTGTTTCTCTGCTTTCTTGCTGCTGCCTTCTTCTCAAACACTCTCACCATCAATGTTCTCATAAATTCAATTTCTCTGTCTAATATGTCTTCTGTCCGCTGGATACTGCTCCATCTTGATTGCTGGACTTCTACTTCTGCTTCTGCTTGCTGAGTTCTTAATTGCTGAACTCTCACTGTTGCCTTTACTCTGGCTCTTGCACTTACTTGCTGAGCCCTAACTTACTGAAATTTTACTTGTTCAGTTCTTACTGCTGCCCTAGCTGTACCTTTAACTCTATCTCTAGCTCCTGTGCTAGCTGCCACCCAATCATCCATACCCTCTTGTTCTCTGTAACAATAAAACTCTTCCTGATTGTCATCCATGACAATTTCTTCATTCTCCGACTTCAGCAATTCTCTGTACTGGTATTTAAATTGCTAGTCATTGTCATCATCTCTTTTCTTCTTCTGGGCTAAACATCCCTTAGTCCTTCCATCAGTACCTGCAATCATAAGACAAACATCAAAGTTATAGAATCTTTGTGTCTCTTCCTCCTCTTCTGGCAACACTTCAATTTGTTGCTCTAACATTTCATCCTCTTCTCCAAATGTCTTTAGCAAACATCTCAGCCATCTCTCTTGTATAACTATATCATCAACATGCTGCAGACTTGTTTCAGCATGTTCTTCTTCTTCTTCTTCAGTGATTGTCTTCCATCTTCTTGATTGATTCTGCCAATCAAATCAAGTTCTTCAAACTCTGCATTTTCATCTTCTGTCAGAATAAAATTCTGATTTTCCACAACTGTAGCAGTCCAAAAAGTCTGCCCCACAAGTTTCTCTTGGCCCATCAGACAAGCCAATTCTTGCTTGTCACCAACAGTAACAAGTTTCTGCATATGAGACATGATAACCTCACCTTCCTTCCTCTGCAACAGTTCATCTTCCTCCAAGACAACTCCAAGTGATGGATTGTCTTCTGCAATGCCTGTAGCCACAGTCAAATTGTCAATTTCAAAATCACAAGACCCAATGGTCTCAATTGGTGATCCAGTCACCAATTCTTCTTTATGCAATTCTAAGTCTTTTCCAAGACTCAGAAATTCTTCCCTGTCTTCATTCCTTTGTGTCTTCACATTCTGCAATCCCCAATTTGAAATTGAGGTTCTCCTCTCTGCCTTGAATCCTGCTAATTCAACATAATCTCCAGCAACTTAAATTCTTCATTCCATGGGTTAAAATCTTTTACATAATTTTTTTCCTTCTCTTTTAATTGACTGCCCAATGTTGTCAATTTATCTTCATCATCAACAGAATCTGCCTTCACAAAAAAATTGTCAAAACAAAAATCATAAGGCCTCAGTGCCTTTCTTTCCTCTGCTAGCATTTCAGTATGCTGTCTTGAAATTCTTTCCTTCTCTATCAGCACATCAGTATGCTGATTCCAATCCTTCTCGAGACTGTTAGTTAGTCTCTCCTCTGCATCCTCCTCTTCAAGGATGTCTCCTTGCTCTAGTTCATAAAAATGAACCTTCTCATCCACAGTCATCTCTGCCTTTACAATCTGAACACTTTTTCTCTGTGTTTCTGTCCTCTGCTCCAGAACACTTAACCCATGCCACAAACCTGTCATCTCATCTGAGGAAACATTCATACCGTCTTCACAAGTCAAGTTTCCAGCTGTCACTATCTCTTCAGCCTTCATCAGAATAGAATTCTGATCTTCCATCCCTGCAATAAATTCAGTTATATGTCCATCACTTTTCACTTGGCCATTCAATAAAAACAATTTGTCATTATCAACATTAATAAAAAATTGGTCATCATCAGACATAACTGTCATGTTCCCCTTGAAGAAATCCCTTTTATAAAACAAGGAATTTATGAATTCCTTTTGCTGTAATAACACAATCTGATCTTCATCAGAAAGATAATCATCATATGTGGCTTGGCAACTTTCAACTTCATTTATCACAGTGTCATCATATGAAGTATCTTCTTCAATACCTACATTCACACACAATTTGTCAGTTGTAAAACCATAAGACCCCATGGTCTCATTTGATGATTTGATCATCAAATCTCCTTGTTGCTTCAAGCCCTCCATACATTTCGGAAATTCTTCAATGGTCTTCTCTTCAGTTTCTTCAAGCTGTCCAATTGACTGCTCAATTCCCAGTTTTTGGCCATCATCACAATTTAAATCACCTCTGCTTCCAATATTGGAAAGCAAAACCTTTCTCCAACTGTGCATGGACATTTTCACAATATTTGGCTATTCCATTTTCTTCCTTAGTGACAACATCAGCAGTTTGTTCTTTCCCCCATGTTCTTCCTGCAAACATACAAAAATTGTTAGATGTAAGGCCATTTGACCTCTTGGTCCCACATGAAGTTTCAATCATCAAGTCCTTCTCCAAATACTCAATCATCTTGAGTAATCTCTCTTTCATCTGAGCATTTATTATTTGCTCTTTCCTCATCTGTAGCCTATGCCACTTTACTTCCTTCTTCACGAGCCAACCAACTCTCTGGCTTTCCTTTATCCTCAGTTCCAATTTGTTGAACTGCTCCTAGATCTCAGCTAATTCTTTCTCATATTCTTCATTAGTGAATTTCTTCTTCATGTCATTTGCTTTGGCATCTTCCTTCACTCTTCTGTTGTGGCCTCTCTCAGAACCTCTGCAATCTCTGCTATGGCTATCAATAGCGATTTTCTCCTCCATGAGTTCTTCACTCACAAGCTGCACTAAGCCTCTACAACAACAAGCTCTCTTGCTGCAACTTACCTCACCAATCCCTTCCTCCGGATCCGGCTTTTGGCAAGTACTGGTCCCCTTCTGCTGGAACCTTCTGAGCACTCTCTTCTGCTCTCTCTAGGCTTCACTTCATATTCCCAGCTACTCGACTTCCCCTCATGTTCTCAAATGATATGGGAACATTTACAATTTCTCACTAAATTTATTTAAAAACCACTCAAATATTAACAATTACATAAGAAAGCAAAACATGAGGCCCCCCTATGTCTATCTATATACAAAGTATTGTCTTGAGCCTAATGCCTCTGCATCAAAATCTAGTCTTTGCTATCTTCAACAACTCCAATTTGGAGTGAGTACGGAAAAGCCCATGGGTATTGCTATGATTTGTAATAAATTTTATCATTTTTTTACCTCTCTTGTACAAATCACCAAGCCATTTGAATTGAGGTTGTTTGTTTTTAATGATATCATGCATCAAAAGGTTCATTGTGTGAACCAAACACCCATACCAAAATATGTTGGGGTATTTATCCTCAATAATTGCTCCTGCTGCCTTACAGTTAGCAACATTATCAGTGATGACTTGTATGACATTGTATGGCCCAGTCTTTTCAATTATTGCAAGTAATGGTTCTGCAATGTTAATGCTGGTCTTGAATTTGTCTGAATAATCATATGCTGACAGGAAGATTGCACCACTAACCGACACAACCAAAACACTTATCAATGGCTTTCCTTTTACATTGGTCCATCCATTAGAGACAATGGACACCCCATGCTCATTCCACGAATTTGTCATTCTAGCCAAAGAATGGTTTATTTTAGCTTTTTCATGATCAAGACCCACGGTTCTGGCCTTGTCATACCCAGGGCTTTTGTATCCTTTAGGGGCATCATTAATGGCAGAAACCATTTCATGCCAATAAGGTGAGCGAAGAACATTGAATGGCACCCCACATGCATATAGAAACCAGTAAACTTTTGAATCCACATCATTCCTACACCCTTCGTCCAGGAAATCGGATATGGTTCTATGCCTTAATCCAGGTGTGCCACTGCCTCCATAACCACTGGCATGGGTGGAAGTTGATGGACTTGTTTGTCCATGACGTGATGGGCTTGATGGTGTATAAGAATCAATGAAACCCCTAGATCTTTTAGATCTCTGTAGGGCAGCCTCCTCTTCCTTTCTATATTTCTCTCTCTCTGTTGCTGGCACACTAACACATATTTTGATTCCTAGATTTTTTTCTCCATCCCCTGGCATTTTCCCACAAAGGTGCCTTCTCGCATGGGTGTATGAACCATGGTATTGTTTATTGCAATGGGGGCAAAGAAATATAGTGGTTCTACCACCCTTCCCTCCTTCCTGCTTCTGAACATATTTCCACAAAGGTGTCTGAGTTTGGTCTTGTATAGTTGGGGTCTAGATCTTTTAGATCTCTGTAGGGCAGCCTCCTCTTCCTTTCTATATTTCTCTCTCTCTGTTGCTGGCACACTAACACATATTTTGATTCCTAGATTTTTTTCTCCATCCCCTGGCATTTTCCCACAAAGGTGCCTTCTCGCATGGGTGTATGAACCATGGTATTGTTTATTGCAATGGGGGCAAAGAAATATAGTGGTTCCACCACCCTTCCCTCCTTCCTGCTTCTGAACATATTTCCACAAAGGTGTCTGAGTTTGGTCTTGTATAGTTGGGGTATCTGTGGCCTCATGTTCTCCACTCCCCCCTTCGTCCTCAACATAATCCTCCGCCTCTTCAGGATTTTCATCAAATCCACCATAACCCACTTCTTCATCCTCCTCCTCTTCTCTAATGTGTCTCTTTTTTCTACTCTCCAACACCATTATTACAAAGAAAGGAACCAACATGAGGAAAATCCCTAGCCATATAGCCATGATGTTTCAAGTTTCAAGTTTCAAGTTCTAGCCTGCAAAACAAATGGAGAAATGCCAAATGGGAATCGGAAATGCAACATAGGAAAAAAACAATTCAATTTTTAAGTTTTCAACACAATAAAATGCAACATTCAGGAAAAAAATCAAGTTTTAATTTTAGAACAACTTAAAAATTCATCCTAGAAAATACAAAACTAGATTAGAAGACCTACCTCTTTCTTGCTATCCTCCTGTTGCTCTCTTGCAGCTTGCTCCTTGCTCTCTCCTTGGCACTTCCGCAGCTCCGCTCTCCAAACTCTCAAGCTCTCCTTCTTGCTCCTCTTGCTCCTCTTGCTCTCTCACTCACTCAACTAAAAATAATAAACAAAATGAGGGGAGGGTGGGCTTTTATAAACCCAACCCTCCTCCCTCCCTCTCCAAAAAAAAAACAAATTTTTTTAACGAATTTTTTTCACGCCGACGGGAGGCGTTTTTTTTGCTGGGGAGCATTCGCTCCCGAACGCTCCCTGACCGCTTCCGGTGTTTAAAAAACGCTCCCGAAGCGTTTTTTAAACGTTGGAAGCGCTCAAGAAGCGTTCACTCCTGAGCGCTTCCAAAAACGCTCCCGAAAAGGCAGGGAGCATTTTTACAGGCTCGGAAGCGCGCTCCCGAAAACGCACCCCTCAGGAAACGTT
The DNA here is from genome assembly GCA_034641835.2 of Pinus albicaulis. NCBI lineage: Eukaryota > Viridiplantae > Streptophyta > Pinopsida > Pinales > Pinaceae > Pinus > Pinus albicaulis. Next base: position 1,451,232,165 of record CM076581.1, read on the forward strand.
TTCGAGAGCGCGTTTCCGAGCGCTCCCAAAACGCTCCCAAACGGAGTGCGTTTCGGGAGCAAGAATGCGCCCGAGGGGGGGGGTGGCGGGGGTGAAGCTTCCCCACAACCTTGCTCTATAGTATATATTTCTTGCCCAAGGAATATTTATCCCTTCTGCTGCCAAACCTCCAAACCAAGAAAATTGGGCATCTGCCCTAGATCCTTCATGTCAAATTCTGTAGCCAGATTTTCCTTGTAGTCTTTGATGAACTTAGATGATCCAGTCAAGAACAGATCATCTACATAAAATACCAGAATTATTGGCTCATCCCCTACTCTTAGATAGTAGAGGTTGGGATCTGCGTCACTCTTGACAAATCCCATCTTCTGTAGGTAGCTATCAATTCGCCCATACCATGCTCTTGGGGCTTGCTTCAGTCCGTACAATGCTTTCTTAAGCCTGCACACGTGAGTCTTCTGCTCATGCGTCTCAAAGTCCTCTAGCTATTCTATGTACACTAAGTCTTCTGTCACCCCATTCAAGAACTCTGTCTTGACATCCATGTGGTGAATTTCCCATCCCATCTGCGCTGCAAGAGAGATGACGGATCTGATCGAAGTGTACAAGAAATTAGAACACAACACCATGTACTAAAAGTCAGAACAACACAGCAGTAGATGTTCCAGAAGTCAGAACAACAACACATTGAGTTGTTTTTCTAGAGCACTGTCCTCGCTAAGAGGGAGTGTTGATTTATGGTAGCATCAAATGTGCTCTAGCCTTGTAACTCTGTATATAGGCTAAGACACATGTATTCCATAAAACCCAGAAATGGTTTAGGAAAATTCCACTTAGAGATGGTTTAATTAAATTAATTAATCGTTTTTTAATGTTTTCCCAAGTCTAAACTTAGGGAACTGATTAATTAAAGGGTATTAATTAAACTAAGTGTGAATCTTCTAGATAAAGTCATGGATCACCTCCAAGTTAATCTTAGCCCTTAATTATGTTTTAATCTTGGTCGTTGAAGGGTCAACGGAAGAATATAAGGAGGGTGAGGGGCCTATGGAAAACACATTGAGCACATTGAGGATTTGACATTTTCGAGTTTGTGTGAGAAGACACAACTTTTGGTTAGAATCGAATCACTAGGGCATGGTTTGCTAAGTGATTTTGATTCAGTGATTAGATCCAGAGAGGGGCAGATGCAGTAACTGGTCAGGAAGACCAGGAGTACATTTCAGAGAGAGGCAACACAGTTTCTTGAAGGGGTGATGCAGTCCCTGAAGGGAATCAGGCAGAAGTGATGTAGTGCCTTCCAGAGTCAGTCTGGAGTAGCGAGAGGCTGGGGTTTCTGAGCTAGGAGGGCCAAAACCAAAGTAACAAAAAATCGCGATGTTAAAAAATCGCGAGTT